>JALLBH010001056.1:0-10016 GCA_036940005.1 Skeletonema menzelii
TGCTTCGCTTTTGCCGAAGATATGTCCTTCCCTACTATCGGCCCCAACTATAATGGGCCGCTAGAAGCTCTTCAATGATATACTGATAGCGTCACATGCGATTAGGATGAGAGATTTTGTCATTTTGCCCGTTCAAATCGGGCCTCATCAGGTCAGCTATGTGGCTGTAGCAACGTTGATAGGAGTATGCTTCGTTTTTGCCGTAGATGTACCCTTCCCTACTATCGGCACCAATTGGATCGACTTTGTTGCTTTGTTGTTGCTCATTTCTATCAGTGCTACTATCCTCCTTAAATTGTTATGATACCCTTTTTTGTTTCCTTTTTACGAGAAAGTGTTCTAATTTACCGTTATCTTCGTGGCTCGCCTCTTCTATCTCTCATCTGACCATGATCGGCTGTCTCACTTTGTTGTTTGCTGTACCAAGCAGATCAATCTGAAGCGCTACCACCATCCGAATATCGAAACCCTTTTCTTCACAATGGTAGGAAGTGCTGGCCTGAGCCATGGCCTCGCCGCCCTTCAATTTTGGCTGCTCGACTTCCCCCAAATGTCGCCCATTACCGCCGTTGACGATGGCTCTGAATTATACAATAATCTTGATTCACTCTCCAAACTTATCAAGGTGGCCGAGGAAATATGCGATTGTGAAAGTTCCTCACCTGCGCCACAGCCGACGTCAGTTCTCGAAGCGTGGGCGTGCATTCATAATCTACTCAACGACTGTGGCATATCGTTAGAAGATTTTGAGGAAGAAGATTTCGAATCTCAAGAGTGCCGTTACATCGTTCTCTCTACATTACTTTGCCATGCTCTGTCTAGTAATTGTAAGAATCAAAAATTATACGTTGGGAGAATAATGGGATGGGACCGCCCAGACGTTCAGCAAGAAATTATGACAATTGTTCAGGAGAATGCGCATCAGGGGAGTGACACTGAATCCTGTGGCGAAACTGGTGATTATTCCGTTCTCATGAACGCTAGTTTGGCGAGCACATCGATTGATTTGGGTTATGGGATTGATACGTCTTGTCAGAAGAGGGGCAGAGAAGAAGCATTTGGCGAAGATGAAGAAGGTGATGATAACACGCCGCATGAAAAGCGGCGAAATACGTCCGCAGGATATGATGATACAGAGGGAAAAGAGGTGTCAAAGCAATTATTCGGAAGCGTCGATGATCAGGCCATCATTATAAAATTGAAGCAAGAACTGAAGGAGTCGCGCCAGCAAGAGACGGATCTAACGGTAAAAGTGGACGAGGTGCAGTCTCTGCACAGGGCAGAGATGCTCCAATTGGAGTCAAAGTACTTGCAGCAAATTAGAGATATGGAAGACAAGTACTCACGTGAATCAAGTGAACAAAAGAAAGAGTTAGACATTCTACGTGACCGGGATCAAAATATCTCAGAGATGAGGGAGGAGAATCTAAGATTACGTGACGAGCTCGACATTTTGCAGTGTTCCAAGGAGAAGTTTATCCATACTGAAGAACAACTTCGAAAATGCAGAGAGAAGATTGAAGCGTTTGGCGATGTTCACGATGCTCTCCAGCGCGAAGAGAAGGCTCACGCAGTATTGGTAGACAAATGTCTTGAGATGGAAAAAGAACTCGCTCAATTTAAGCCTTTGAAACGACAACTGGAAGAGTACCGAGTAAGAGCCACGGATGCGGAGGTGGCTTTGGCCGAGTGCCGTGATGACTTACGCCGAATCAAGGAGAAAAGCAGTGGATTGGAGGGTGCAAACCTGGCCCTACAGAGAGGTGCCAATCTACAACAGGCAGAAGCAGATGCTTTGCAGAAGAGGTTGCAAGAAGAGGGCCAACGATCCGGAGAAGGAGGATCTGCTGTTGGCGTTGGAATGAGTGAACTCAATCCCGAATTGATGGAAGAGCTGAAAATGTTACGATGTGAGTATGCGCGTCTGAAAGAGTTTGAAGCCAAAAGAGAAGTTGATTCAGTGCAGCGTCTTGAGGAGAGCTGCGACGATGCAAGGCGGCTGTCAGAAAGATTCAAGGAACAATTCTTGCGTACGAAGTCTGAGTTGGAAGATACACAGCAGCTCCTTTTTGAATCAATTTCGAGGGAGGAGAAATTGCAAGCTGCAGTAAATGATTGGTCAAAGAAGTACGATGAACTTGGTCAAGAACTGGAAGGAGAAAAGCTCAGAGCCCACAAAGAAGCGCTTGATGCCGAGCAGAAATATCAACATGAGAAGAGCAGTATCATTGAACAGGCGCTCAGTGAACTGAAGACGCTTGAAGAAAAGTTGACGGCAACGATTGAAGCAGAGCGACAGCAGCACAATGAGAAGATGGACCAGGTAGAAAAACGACGAGCCGAAGAAGAAGCTCGTCTCTCGAGTGAATTGGCAGCCCTCCAAGAACACTCCACTGCCACATTGCGCATGACAAAAGAGCAGGCTCAGCAGCGCATTGAAGAGTTAGAACAGAGTAAACAAGCAGAAATTGAGAGGCTTACCGAGGCAAAGGAAGATGAAATCGAAATGTTGACCAACAAAGGAAAGGCCATGATACGTGAGTCAAGAGCGAAGGCGAAGGCACTCCAAAAGAAGATATCCGAGGAGTTTGAAGTAGAGATCGACAGTTTAAAGCAAGAGAGAGAAAAGATGATCTCCATTCAAGAAGAGTATGAAAAGGTAGCAAGTGCGAAAATCGCTAAGCGAGACCAGCAGATCAAATTGTTTGATATTAAGCTTCAAGAGTCCACAAGAGCAAATGAAGAGCTCCAGGAAAGTATCAAGAAAATCGAGAGGAGCAAGAGAGACCTGATGTCAGACAACGATCGTCTTCGCCGACAGCTTGGAAGCCGATTTGGTCCTGGCAGTGAGTCTGAGAAGCAACTAGAAGAGTTGATCTCGGTCTGCAATTCACTACGAGAAGAAAATCGAAGGCTGAAGGATAACAACCCCGATTGCTTTCCATCGTTGAGCTCCATGCCTGAAGAAGGCGACGTCAACGATTCTAGTCAAAACCATCACACATCGGGCATCCGCAAAGACGCATTTGTACAATTTCGCGAAGAGTTCGAAGCGAAAGTCAAACAGTTGGAAAGTGAGAAGTGTAACCTCGTCATGAGACATTCTGCTGCCATTGCAGAGACGCGCAAGGCTGAGCAGCGATCATGGGAGCTCGATGAGGAAATAACAAAGCTTAGGAGTGAGCTAACTACTGCACAGCTTGCATTGCAGAGAAACCAAAGGAAAGATGAATTTCCTACTGGTCTCAGTGCAAGTAGCAGGAAGAAGTACGAAGGAGAGGAGGCCCTGAACAAAGAAAACAGCACAAACTCAACGCCGTCCATTCATCATCGAAAGCTACCTTTATCCAATTCGAAGAATGGGGATTCTACCCCACAGCAGTTGCAACAAATCTCGACGAAGAAAAACAATCCGCCTAGTCTGATGGAAATGACGTCAACTACCAGTAACACCGGCGCAGACGAGGGTCCGGAATGTAAACAGTCCTAACTACATACACACACGCCCGTGAACCTTTACGTGTACGTCATAATCGATTAATTTACACAGTTGTTTCAATCATAAGATCATTTTTACAATGATAATACCGTTTCAGCATATTACTCATCAATGTTTTGTTGTTTATATCTATCCAGCGCACGGCAGATGCTGTTCGTGGTTAATACACACTCCTCGGCACCAGGTCCCAATAATTTTTGTCTGATGTGGAGTGCCTCTTCTAGAGCAGTTATCGCCCCAAAATACTCGCCTATCTCTATCAGTGCCAGTCCCAAACAACTCAGTGTTTCGGCAGTATTTATGTGATCTTCACCATAGTAAGCTCTCTGCTTCACTAGAGCAATGTGATAGTAATGAACAGCTTTCTCCCACTCTCTATTCTCTGCTGCTATCTTTCCCCGCCTGTAGACGGCATTACCTTTCTTTGAAGGACATTGTTTTACAACAACCTGAAATGACGATTCTCCTGCCAAGTCTGAGGTTGATTTGCGCCCAATATTCCCAAAGAACGATGACAAACGACGGCCACCTTCAGCGTCACCGAATCCTTCGGAAGACGATGACATGGCTGATCTGGACGAGCTTCTAGAGTCACATCGATCGAATATTTTATGAGATATGCTGCTGCGGCGAGAGTCACGACGATCAGACGTTTTATGAGATATGCTGCTGCGCCTTTCTATGTATGCAAAGAGCGCAGCATCATCGTGGTCTAGAGCTTGAGTAGGATTATTTTTCTTTTTCTTGTTAGCAACAGGACGAAATTTAGCAAACATGCCAAACGTTTGCAAATCGGAAGTGGCTTGAGTGTACAAGTCGACATCGCTCTTCACATCCTCTTCTGGATTAAATAGGTCGCCGGAGCAGTGGAGTAGATTCTGCTCCTGCCCGATGTTCTCGTCATTCATTTGCGATGCCATGGTCAGGAAGACTCTACAATATACTATCCTATCAGATTATTAGCGACAGTTGAAGTTGTTGAAAGCGTCCCTGATTGTGCGTCAACAAATTGCAAATCGTTCGTCGCTATCGTCCTTATCTAGATTGAGAGTAATGTTATGTTCCTCCTCACCACGCATGCACGTTGTCTTCCAATTTTAATTAGAGCAGAGACAATAGGAGTTAGTACTCATGTAGCGTAGTTACAGAAAGAGCGCATCGAAACAAGACGGAGGAAGGATGAAGGAAGGCTCTCTCAACAAAAAAAGTCAAATGCCTGCATTGAGACATTAGTGAGAGCGGTACCCAACGAGGTCATTCGAGAAAGCACATACATAAATAACCAACCCACCAGACAGCCACCCACGAACGCCACGACAGCCCACATACAAAGCCAAAAAGTAAAATCCGATCCTTGCTCCTTGCATTGCAATAAGTACCTCTCTCTCGAGGCGTGGCGGAAACAAAAGCCACTACATACCATAGCTAAGAGTACCATAAGAAGTAGAAGTAGGAACAGAACCTCAAACTCATCCCTGCCATGCACTCCTCAATAAAATTGATTGTTGGGTTTTTGATTTTTATCACTGGCGCACGAGGTCAATCCAAAGAGAGGGCGCCTCTGAATAACCGTCGACATGAATCAACCATACGCAACATAATACAACCCAGATTTACACGAGATGATCCTCTAAAAAGTGGAAACCACACATCAAATGTTGCTGTAATCGTCTCGTCGTCTCGCTATTGGTTTAACTATCGCCATGTCTCAAATGCTCTCTCAATTTATCAGCTACTCAAAAGGGGGGGCATAACTGATGACAACATCGTTTTGATGCTTGCAGATGACATCCCATGCAATATGCGCAATCCATTTCGAGGCAAAATTTTCTCGCGGGGGGCAAATAGGGGTTCGGGCGATGATTTAATGGAGGGCGTGGAAATAGATTACTTTGGAACGGATGTCACTGTCGATGCATTTCTTCGTGTACTGCTCGGACGCAATTTACCGGGGGAAGGAGAAACTAATGGATTGCATCGTCGATCATTACCAAAAATGGATGAAAATACAAATGTCATGGTGCTACTGACTGGTCATGGTGGCGACAACTTCTTCAAGTTTCAAGATGGGGAAGAACTAATGTCTAACGACATTGCATCAGTCTTTTCTCAAATGTATACAATGAAAAGATACAACCAGATTCTATTTATTTCGGATACATGCCAAGCATTCACAATGGCAGATGAAATCAAAGTTCCAAATGTGTACAGTGTTGGCTCAAGCCTGAAAGGTCAGAACTCATATGCCTCTCATTCTGATCCACAGGTGGGGCAGAGTGTTATTGATCGGTATTCCAAAGTAATCAAAGACTTTGTAGATGATTCAGTTACAATGACATCTTCGTCACAGTCGGACGCAATGTCATCATCATTAGATAACGCAACTGTTGCTGTTATGGAACGTTTCAATTTGCACGACGCTCTAGTTCGGATACCTATGACACACGGTGAACTTGGTGCAAACTCAAAGGTCGGCTACACAGATTCTTTGTGCACGAGAAAAATGAACACAGTCCCACTGAGTGACTTCTTTGCTGCACCATTGAAGGAACGCGAGCGTCAAATGAAGCAGCGGAAGCATGCCGCGTCTGCATCATTGTGGATGCATGAGGCTAATGTTACTAGCTGTGAGCAGGAAGCTGTTG
This sequence comes from Skeletonema menzelii, assembly GCA_036940005.1. NCBI lineage: Eukaryota > Bacillariophyta > Thalassiosirophyceae > Thalassiosirales > Thalassiosiraceae > Skeletonema > Skeletonema menzelii. The sequence continues at coordinate 6,145 of JALLBH010001056.1, forward strand.
TTGAGCAGGAGTGCGTGCTACCAGAAGCAAGAATATATGACTATCGAGTTAAGGAAGAAATACTTGATGGCATGTCTGTGTTTGACTGGAAGTTCATTACTGCAACAATAGGTTTAGTTCTATATATGAATATTGTGTCACGAAAATGGTAAATAATTTCTATAACATATATCACTACGTTGGCTACCCCCAGCATATTATTATCCAACACTTTCCTTCGGACCACATACATTAACTCTACCTAGGTACGATCCGCAAACGCTCTGGAAGACGTCTTGATCTTTACGCAACAGCACTTCCAACAGCAGCATCATCAGCTCCTCCTTGGTAGCCCATTTGAATTTCCTCTTGATCTTGACTGACGGCCTTCTTTTTATCGATAATATTGGTGACGGCGAGAACCGCAGCAAAACCGAAAGTTTGGAGCATCATCCAGAAGTCTGTATAAGCAAGCAAGACACTGAACTGCCCATACCATCCGTAAATGCTGTCCTCCATGTCGCGGTTGTCAGTAGAGACTGCACCCACAGAAGTGATAAGGTTAAGAAGAGCGAAATTACCGAAGATGACCAAAGCAATGATCAAGCCCATACGATCTTGTCCCTTGTACAATGTCATCCAACCATAAACTGCAAGACCGATGAACATCAAGATAGACCACGCGTAAACAAACTTCATGTTCCCTTCTGAATTAGTCATACCCATCTCCTCACGTTGACGATCGTCTTCTTCGAGCTTGCCACCAAAAAAGAAGAACCAGTTTGGCATACTAGCTCTCAATTGCATTTGCTCATAGTAACGCTCGTCTTGGTTGCCATTATTATCGTATTGCTGATAGGCATTCGCGTTTGAGCGACAGCTGAAATTCCACCATTGGCAAGGTGTCACAGCATAGTAGTTGCCGTTTTGCTGCTCCTCATATTGACGCTGCTGCTGCTCGTACTCATTGTACTTTCCAGTATAGTTGTAGTAACTGTTACGTTTGTTGCACCTAAGATTTCTGGGGCAGAACTGCGAAGAACACCTCGACCTAAACCACACCACGTCAGCCCAAGATACCGTCTTGACCTTGTCCTGAATTATTCCTCCAACAACGTTCACTTGCCCACTTGGAGGCAGGGATGATGATGGCGAGGAAGATAGAGATTACCCATGAAGCGAGCATTGCAACGCTGGTGCCCTGAGGCTGCCAAGCGGCGCGAACTGAATCGCAGTGGCAGTGAAGAGATAGAAGAATAGATAGGTTAGATGAGTAAATTATAAATAGCCTGGCGCAGAGAGTCCCCAGGGAAGATACGACTTGGACTTGCCATGATTCATTTTACATCGTATGAAAACCCAACATTATCTTGCATCGTCCCGGACAACGAAGATGCAGATATGCAAAAAACGCATCAGACAGATGCAATGACATGTCATTTTTGTCACTTACGAGAGCTAATGCTAGGGATAGATGGAGCCATCTTGGAGAGATAATCAAAGTTAATATGAAAGAGGTTCTGCCCTCAACCTAATTCGTTTCTTATGATATGTCATTGAGATGAGATGAGGCCAACGTTCCCGGTCAGCTCTTTTGGGCGCTGATGGCGATCATTTTCGCGAAGATGCCAAAGTCCAACTCCACAAGATTGACTTCAATTGTAGAAGAATCCCTACTGCCGAGTGCCAATGCCCAATGCAAAAGAAAATGGATGCAATTTGCAATTTTATTCAACGACGACGTCGATATTGACTGTCCTGTGGAGTGACCGGGCAACATAGGTGAGCATGGGCCGGCGGGTGATATTGTTATTATTTTGGCAGGAAGGAGCAGTATCATCTGTATGCGACGATTTGAAGGATGTTTATCATTTTGTGCAAAAGCAGGGCAGAGCCAAGGGCCGATCTGGTTCTGGAAACATCTGGAATTATTAGTAGTTTGAAGTCCAGCCTTACCGATTTATCAGCATTGCTACCGCAAGTGATAGCGCGCTGCTGTGCAAAAGCCTTGTCTGCAGAAGTACTTTTTCCAGCAAGGGAAAACACACAGTGCGCACAACTTGTATCCATTTTTTTCTCACACCTTTTTGCAACCCCCTATCATATCCTCCAAAAATACAGCAATAAATAACAAACCATGTCATCTCGAGCGGACGAAGAATACGACTACCTATTCAAGGTCGTCCTAATTGGAGACTCAGGCGTAGGAAAATCTAACTTATTGTCTCGATTCACCCGTAACGAATTCAATTTGGAATCCAAATCCACCATTGGCGTAGAGTTTGCGACTAAATCAATCCAGACGGAGGGGAAAACAATTAAGGCTCAAATTTGGGATACTGCCGGACAAGAGCGTTACCGTGCTATCACCTCTGCGTATTACAGGGGAGCAGTCGGTGCATTGTTAGTCTATGACATATCTAAACATAGCACATTCGAAAATGTGGAACGTTGGTTGAAAGAGCTCCGTGATCATGCAGAGGCCAACATTGTGGTTATGCTTGTGGGGAACAAATCTGATCTTAGGCATTTGCGTGCGGTCGAAACAGATGAGGCCATGTCATTCAGTGAGCAGTACAACTTGGCCTTTATTGAAACCTCGGCCCTTGATGCATCTGGTGTTGATACCGCCTTCCAGAGGATCTTGACAGAGATTTACCGCCTTATGTCCAAGCGCAACATGGCCGCAGAAGAGGGGGGGAATCAACCAAAGTTGTCGACTGGGCAGACTATTAGTTTGAATAGTGAAAACAAACCTCGTAGGAACTGCTGCCAGGGTTAGATGTATGTACATGGGGGGAAATAAGTCGTAGCTGGGTATGGTTTGAAGGGCCGGGAGTTGCTCTGCTATTCATTTTGTCGAGTTTTGTTATGAACAATGCGACGATGGATTTATCAATAATTCTTTTTAGAAATGATTTTGTTTTTCTTTGTCCTCCAACAGTTGTCATTGGCTGCAAGCAAATCACCACTCATAGCTGCCGCTCAGAGCTCGTCATTGCATTTTAGGCTATCGCATTCATTTATTGTAAATGGTCCCATATTCTCCGTGATCCTCTAAAATAAAGGTGGACAACACATTGAAGCTGCCTCAAGCTTCAAGGTTTATTGACTTTCCAAATCGTCCATACAATAATTTCTTTAATGTCTCTTGACGCTCAACAATACCCGCCTCTTCCTCTGACAATTTGTCCAATATTTCCTGCTGACGTTCTACTTCTGCCTCACAATATTCTGTAGCCTCTTCTTCGGTAGCCTCGAACATAGCACCGCCCAATCTAAGCATGACATTGTCACCATCGCACATCATTAGTTCTGTCGACGCATCATCGATTTTCTCCAGTGTTTTCTGCGAGTCAAATAATTTGTCAGACCAGAGTGGCTCGATGTGGATAACCAAGAAGTTAGTAATAACGCATATCTTACCTTCAATGCATCGACTTGTCGTTTTACTTCATCCAACCTCGCGTTCAATCTTCCAAATTCGTTAATTGCATCTTGATCCTCTCTGCGGACTTCGTTGTCATTTTCCTCCTCTTTTGAAAGGATCATTCCATTTGCTTCCGGCATGGTAGTTGTTAGTGATGTCTATGCCACCAAAGGGATGTTCAAATTGGGAAGGCTCAGCAATAATAATGTCAACAGCAAGGTAATAAGCTAAAAGTTAAGCTTGATAGCAAGGAGCAAATGGAGCATGCAATAGCAAAGTAAGGAGCAAGGAGGAAAAAGGGCTGAAAAAGGGAGATTTGTTTTTTGGACAGACCGACGACAGACGAAATAATTCATTGCGTTGAATGTTGAATGATATTGAAATTGAATTGCGTTAGACAACAGCAGCACGATGGCGCTCCGAATGGTGACCGACAAAGTAATGGGCTTCGCGGCCAAGCAAT
>JALLBH010001058.1:0-11649 GCA_036940005.1 Skeletonema menzelii
AAAATATTTTGGACTAAATTTTGCCTTTATCTCAGTTCCGAGGCCTACAGCGTGAAAGGTGGACACTTGCAAAATCTCTGATTTCCCGCACTTTTCTACCCTTCGCGGAAAAAGTTTACATAGAGAGATGAGGCGACGACCTCCACCAAAGAAGTAGTACAGCTAGCCGCATGCATATGCTTGTCCATCAAGCAGCACAGCTCAAAGAGAATAGATCTACCTTTCCCGGCTGATAGGCTTGACTGTAGCATTGCTTGACCACCACAATTTGCGAAGAGAATAGGCTCAAAGAAGGCAGAGAAACCGAGGACAGTTGAGAAGGATAGAATAGTAGGACGATCCACACAATTACGTACAATGTCGTCATCATCATCATGGAAGCCGCCCTCATGGTCGAAAATTCCACCACCCTCGCAACAATGGCACCTCGATGAACTCAAAAACGGCCACCTCGTCAAATCTCACTCACTCAACCATATCCTCTCCTCTCCCACCAATCATAATCGACGATGCATCACCTTCGGTCGGATAGACGATCCATCTCAAATTGATATCGTAACTGCTCATGAAAGTTGTTCTCGACTTCACGCTCGTATTGCCTTTGCTGGTACTACTACTACTACTACTACTGGCGGTAGTACTCCATATCTCAAAGATTTGGGATCTGGCAATGGAACATTTGTGAACAATCGACAATTGCCACCGGAGGCATGTGGCAAATGGGAGTATAGGAATGATAATGATAGTACCACGAAGAAGAAGGAGGTGAGGGGAAGTAGAGGTGTGGTAGTGTATCCAGGGGATGCAATACGGTTTGGATGCAGTACGAGGATTTTTGTGTTGGAGGGTCCTGAGGAGTTTGAACGGGGTGCAGCAGGTGCAGTTCTTGCAAAGAACAACGAGAAGAAAGAAGAAGAAGAGAGAATGGTCAATTTAGAAAATGAAGAAGCAAGTGCTACTGCGAATAAAGAGGAGGTGGTATGCAATTGGGGAATATCCACTGCTGATGACTTGGACGATGATGAGCAGGATTTGCAACAGCAACAATCTTCATCATCACTCAACAATAATACCAACATCAACAACGACATCAACAACAACAACAACTTACCATCCATTGACACATTCTTCTCCACACCAACAACAAAATACACCATCACCAACCCTCTCCGACAACTCTACAATCAATACCAAACCAAATCGTACAAACTAAATACCATCTCGAATGAATCAAAACGTATCTCTCAAAAGGAAGAGATGGGGGTGGAACTTACCGATGGACAACGGAATCAATTGGCAAGGAATCAAGACAAGTTGAGTGTGTTGGAGGGTAGTTTGAGAGGGTTGAAGGAGAAGATTGAAGAGGGGATGCATGTGGCTATTTATGGTAAGTCTAGGATGAATCGAGGAGAATCTCATGGTGGAAGAAGAACTGATGGTAGTGGACGTCATGGTGATGATTATGATGACGTAGATGATTTCTTTGATCGGACCTCTTCTTCGAAACGACAACGCAGCAATAATGATGATTATGATCTAGAAGGGGAAGAAGAAGTCGAATCGGAGACATCCCTCGTACAGAAATGGAAAGTTCTGTTACAATGTTACTCGAAGCAACAAACCATTGTATCATCTAAAACGCAGCAATGTGACAAACTTCAAATGCAAATTGACAATGCTGGAGACGAAGAGGATGCGTTCTTTATTCAGAATGATTTGAATTTAGTCAAGGATGATGTCAAGAAAGCAACGTGTAGATTGGATGAGATTGAACATGAATTGAAGGATGTGGAAGGGCTGTTGAAGATTGTCAATCCCAAGTTGAGTTGGGATAGAGAGGAGGGGTTGATTGGTACTGATTTGCAGATTGATGAACAGAAGTCAAATGGCAAAGTATTGGAAACTGAGAACTCAACAAATATTGACGCAGACGAGCAGAATGAATCCGCCATGATGATGATGATGATGCCCCCACCTCCAATGACAGCAGCAGCTACATCAACATCGGCTACTTTGTTTGATATGCCACCACCTCCAACAACGATGACAACAGCGGCAGCAACATCTACTATGTCGTCATTTGATACGATGCCACCTCCGCCAAAGGTAACGGTGAGTGCGACTGAAGCAATGTCAAATACAGCTGTGAAAGAAGTCAGCACTGAACACGCCACGAGTTCAGATGGAACAACTCCACAAGAAGAAATGGAGCAGGCTTATTCTCGTCCTCCACCGAAAAAGAAACGACAACTTGGTCCCATGCGTCCTCCTCAAACAGCCACTGGAACCCAGGGTACCCTTGCAGCATATAAGCAATTTTCTTCGACTTCTAACGAAGTTTCGAACAATAAGAAGCAAAAGAACAAGTCGAAAAATGATAACAACTCAACAACATTTGATCCACGAAAAGATGAGTGGAGTGCACCATCTGATCAAGATGGTAGTGGGCGGACATCACTTCATGACAAGTTTAAAGGAAGGTATTAATAGATAACAACGACCATAGCATGGCACTTCTTCTTGTTGTTCTTGCTCGCATAGATAAGGTATATACATGTCATACTATTCTTTGCTGTTATATTATCCCATAATTTGGCCATACTCACTAAGTATGCAGTATCAACGAAGATTCCTTTTCCGTTTCTCCTCCTTTCTATCAGCCTCCCTCCTCATCTTCTCCTCCTTCTCTCGTTCTTTCAGCTGCTTCTTTTCCAACCTCTTCTCCGTCTTCTCAACCTTGCTTATTTCTTTTGGACTTAGTAGGATTGCTCTCACGTCTTTTTCCAATTGAGATGCAATAGATGCCAAACTAATATCATCACCATCAATACTAGCACCTTCATCCTTTAGAAATAAATTGTCAACCGCCTGATTCGTTGAACAACTCTTCTCCAATATTCTCATGTACGTTTGCATCATCAACTCATCTTCACCCAACTCCTTCCCTCGATCCATTTGCTCACTGATTATTTGTGATTCATACTTTGCCCAAATCTCTTCCCAAGACATGGATGATGACGTGCCCGGTTTTACCAACCGCCCTTTATCACGTAGGCTGCGGTATTGATCGAATAAAAATACACCTACACGTCCCGTCCAGACGCATCTTGATCGAGCATAGTTCTTGGCAGCTATTCGTGCCTCGTATGCCAATGGAGCCAAATCTTCAACCTTGACTAATCCCATTTCATTTAGTGCTAATAATGAACGCGGCAATAAAGTATGATAGAGTGATCTAGTTTGAGTGGGGCTTAAATCACCCCACGGAGGACCAGTGCCGAAAGTTTGTTTGAGTGCTTCAACGGTGCCATATCGCTTCATCCACCGGTTGCGACGGCGTTGTTTTTGGAGTTCATCTAATCGTTTCTTGCGGTCTCTGCGGCCTAATAATTGTGGTCGCTGCTCTTTATTGTCGCCGCTTGACGACTTTGCAGAAAGAAATGTTGACGGTGGTGCTGTTGATATTCTTTGTACATTTGAGTGACGGATGGAAAGTTTCTGATTGCATCTCGTAGGTGCACATCTTGTGCGACTTCTTGCCGATGGCAGTGAAAAAACCGTCAAGGAAAGAGGAGAGAGGATAATAGCGGCAAAGAGCGCAGGAAGAAGCGATCGGCCGCCCCTGATAGGCTTCATTTGCAGTGTTGATGAGGATCGGATGCATCAAATGCATGCCATCCAATCCAAGCTACAATACAGCTACGAGCTACGAGCGAGAGATTCAGATACAAAGAATAAATAAGACATCCATCTCTTACATAGTTCAGCACCTACCTATGTATGCATCCTCGAATACCAATAAGCACCTTCAATTAACGTGCGTAGGGCTTGTCTTGAGGTGCTACATAAGTATGGGATGACAGTGGCAGTGACCAGAGTAGGTGAGTGATGTCAATGAGCTCGGACTCCAATGTTTCCTTTTGTCAGACTGTGTCTCCTCTTAAAAATAGACGAGCTATATGGCATGAGTGAAAAGACATGTGAATGAGTGGTGCACAATGATTTTTGATGTACCACTTCCTCTTCCTCAACTTGAACCGTGAGGTGAGGTGGAGGTGGTCAAAATGGACACAAATTTCCAAGGCAAAATTAGCAATCGATATGCGACACAAATCACGGTAGAAATCAATGTGAGGTATTTACCCATTCTTGATACCTTTTGTATATCAAGCAAACAGTATTCATACATAACACGTGTTCTTTTGAAGTTGAAGTATATGCGTCTTCCGTCTTCCTTGGCTGGAACTCATAGTTACATTTCAGTTTCGTCGAGCAATGTACTAAATTATTACATATTGTTATAATAAACCTGCTTCCAGTTGATTAAGTGCGAACATGCAATTTATAACTGCTAATCATATAAAATAAATTCTAATAATTTATACTGCTTAAATTAACACGAGCACTGGTGGAGGTACATAAGAGCATTCAGATGGAATCTTGGTGAAGCTTACCGAGCTTCCTTGCTCTCAGTTTGGCTCTCCTTGTCTGAGCGATCGAGGCAAATGCAATTCTCTCCCAACCGTCAAAACTTGTTGCGGAAGCATCCCTTACCCTTGCCTGCTCTGTTAGAACCGTTTGGGTGCATCGAGCTCTGCAAGCCCTGACTTCGTTCATGCGTGCTCGTGTGAGCAGATGTTCGATTCCCATCACGCATACACTCTCTTCGGCTAGAGTTGAAGAGGTATCATCATCGACAGCGTCTCTTGAATTCCGAACTGCGAGGACATCTTGCCTGAGGACAAGTTTCATTTGAGCGTATTCTGCCTTCGCATACAAAAGTTCATGGCGAGCAACATTTGGGCGTTCGAAGACGAGCATCTGTGCCGTCTCGGCAAAGTGAACTGCACGTGTGTTGCGTTGATGGTGAGGGAAGTCTACGATCATATCGGCGGTCATGGTTGTGATTTGTGGATAGATGATGTTGCTCCTGTTCGCTTCTTCGTTTTATTATTTTACCTCTTCATGCGAAGTGCGAAGGCCCGGCGAAGTGAGCGCGTGGTGGCAGCTGGCAGCAGATGACGCATCGTAATTTTGAGGTCTTAACAAAACTTCAACTCAAACAGCTGCTACTTAGCTTCCCCAGAATCGATAAGTACTTAGGAGTTAACCTACTACTTATGTTACTTAGGGTTAGCACGACTGCCTGCAAAAAACTAATTAGCTCGGAGAATGGTAATAATACTGCGTAAAAAAACTGGGACTCTCTGTCTCTCTAGAGAGGAGGAACACACACCAACTTCAGATATCTGCTCCCAAGTTAATAAGGTACTACAAAGTGTCTCGGCTCGGAGAGAATCACGCCACTTATTCTATTTACGTGACACAGGAGCATCATTTGATAAAAGTTAAAGCCCCTACATGTCTTACCCATGCTATTGACGCATACACAGCTTGGAAACTGGCTAACGAGATGGAGACAAGGACATTGGGGCTGGGATCGACTAAGGTTGCTGTCTCGGCTGAATCCGAGTGCAAGAAGGGAGAGTAAACAAAGACTAAGTATGTCTGTACGCTAAGATAAATTCGACGGTTGTTCTGCAGTAAATACTGTATCTATTATTTTCCTTTCGCAAGGCCACTGTCAAGAGAAGATAGTACCTCAGCAAGTGCCTCTAATGTTTCTGCCCCTCGATTGGCCAATATTTCTCTAATAGCATCGTCACCCTTCGTCTTGACGCCTGTCGCTCGATCTCGCAACCGCTTGGCTTGGGCATTTGTCAAAGATCCACCAAATCTCAAACCAATGCGTGCAAGAGCTCTTTGTCGCTTGTTTGCTTCCTGAAGCAGTCTCGGAACATCTACTGAGGTGGACAGTTGGCTTGTGAATGCATCGGTGCTTCTGCCTTTAGTGAGAGCATCGGTCAGTATTCTAACGTTTTCTAACTTTTTGTGGTCACTGTCGTTGATTGCCTGTAACTCCAGTGCTGTTTTCGCCAAATCAAGAGGCAAAGTCAGAGGACCCAAAGATGGCAATTGCAATTGTCTCAATGGCTCAAGAGGAGATAAGAATGCTTCTCTAATTGTCGCATCGAATGCTACTGCTGATTCATGCAATACCAAATCTTGTACATAGTTGCTATCTTCGCTCAATAGTACATTTGCAAGTTGCTCCACGGCTGCATTCCGCCCCTCGTTGCTTTGCCCTCGGCCACTCATGACACTTGAGGTTGAAGACGTGTAGCTCTCAAACCCCTTCGACAACTCTTCTACCTTAGACAAATCCAATTCGTCCCCATCCTTTCCATAAATCAGCATTTTCAGAGCACCCCTTGCCCGTGGAGAGTCATCTGTTAGAAGGCGCTTCGCCAAATAGGGATAGCACTCCTGAAGGATTGAATAATTTGGATCAGATGACAGGCCGATACCCTCGAGGGTAGAAAAGGCCCTTGACATATAAACAAAGTAATCAGGAATGGCAAAGACATCAGCGTTCTGCTCTTGCATCTCTTCAATCTTTGTCACTACGTCTACCGTGGTGGATGTTGATGCTTCACTACCACTTCGTGACAAGGCATCTTCTGCCATTTGCCTCTTCCAATCTTCTCTGAACAATCTCTGCCTAACTTCAGTGGCTTCCTTACTATCTAAATCGTCAAAATCCTTCAATGCATCCGCGAATTTCTCTTTGTTCTGTTCTACCATCCGTTTCATTGCTCCTTTTGGCCCACCCCCTTCTGCAGCAAGGGATAGCATATTGGCAATAGCGATAGTCAATCCACTCTCTCGTAGTTCGTCAATCTTATTTGCTGGTACGAATTGTAACTTCACCAAGTCATCGGGCACATCTTCATAATTCTTTGCGTTGAGGTCGGCAATAAATTCAAGCAAAGATAACTGCAGATCCTCCGGTACATTAATTACCATCCCAAAATCTAATATACAAAGACGGCCATCGGGTGTCCGGAGTAGATTGCCTGGATGAGGATCGCAATGAAGTGTACCCGTGTCTAGAAGCATGGTTAGATATGCATTCAGCGCCACACCACACAATCGCGGCACATCGTCTGCATCAGAGTCGGCTAGGCGCTGACCATCCACCCATTTGGTTGTTAATACGTGAATAGATGATAACTCTTCCACAACTTCCGGTGCAAAGACACTTCCTAGTCCCCGTTCCTTCATCGCCTTACTAAACTCAATCGTATACCTCGCCTCCGCTCTATAATCCAACTCATTCACAAATCCCTCTCCCCAAGCATCCACCAGCCCCTCCAAATCTGTATTAATCTCTTTTGATTTTTGATACATGGGTGCAAGAGACCGTAACATATGAAGATCTAATGCAACATTGGACAGCACTGCCGGTCGTTGTACCTTCACTGCCACCTCCTCCCCCGTAGAACGGAGTCGACCACGATACACTTGTCCAATGGATGCACTTGCCACAGGCTGTAGACTCAATTCTGAAAACACGTCATCAATTTTGATATTCAATTCGGATTCAATTACTTGTCGGCCTAACTCGGCACTGAATGGAGGTACAGCGTCTTGTAATCCGGTTAAGCCCTTGGAATACTTTGCGGGGAGTAAATCTGTACGTGTGCTGAGTGCCTGACCTATTTTAATGAATGTTGGACCGAGGTCTGATATGAGTTCTAATAGTTCTTCGCTTCGTTGGTCCACTAGCTGGGGATATGAAAAGAGAAGTAATGACAGAAGGAATATACGCGCACACACAAGATGTGTTCATCAGTGAAATGGTTGTTTACAAAAGACAAAACATGAGAGACATAGTAGTTTATCAATAACGACAACAAAAACACTCACCTCTTCTTCCCTATCCAACTTGGCATCAAGAATGCTATCCACTATAAACCTCGAAGATCTACCAACAATTGCGTCAACCGATAGAATGATTCAATCGGTCGATCTTTGTAATATTCTGCAGCCGCGTGTGGATCATAGTTGGCTTCTTTGTAGGGAGCGTCGATGCCGTAGGTTGGTGATGTGGATTTGGTCGATGTGGCGTAGTGGAGGTGGTGATGACGGTTTGTACTGGTGGCACTTTTGCTTGGCGATGATGTGAAGGCGGCTTTGACTGCGCTGTGTTCTTGAGATAGAGATGATAGGAGCAGCAGTAGTAGGGCTCTGGCTGCCGTCGAAGCCCTAGGTGATGATAATGCCATGGTTACAACAATGATTCTTGCGAGTCATTTGAACACGAGTTGGCTGGTAGCTCGGCAGCCACATACTTGAGCCACATCGTCATCGCCTTCATTCTTCATTCATTCCGAGCTAGCGAGGCGAGTGACGGCGACTTTTTGAGATGGGCATCTCTAACTCGTGTCGACACGTACCAGTCACATTTGCTTGAGTACGTGCAGCGAAGTCTCGTATTCATCGATCTTGCATCAGCCATGTATCAAGGCGGCCAAGATGATGGATTCTCCTGTTCTCAAGTCAATGAAGTCGATTGCAGAGACCTGGGGGCGACGATGGAATTATCTTGTGCATTGTGTTCTCAAGAGAGTCATATTATACAAACCTTCGTAACAAAACTGAGTTTACTTATTACTACTTTCTGCAGCACTAAGTATTTCTACACTTCAAAACTGCAATCTACTTCAAGAAGAAGAGATCTTTTTGTGATCATATGCATTGATCACTAGCGTAGCACGATATACCCATGCGCAGCGTACAAAAACGGACAGGAGTACCGTACAAATGAAATGGTTTCGCATTTAGTTCGAAGAAGCAACGCTCCATCGTCGTTGGTACGAAGGCCACTTGCGCACCTCCTCATTAGTATCAGCCTCATTAAAGTGAGCCATCGAACAACGACGAGGCACCATCGCTTGGGGATTCATTTTTTTCAGGTCTCGCATTAAATCTTGCTCTAAAAACAAAGCAGCTGCACGTGCCCGTTCTCTCGCCCATTGTGAATGCTTTGCCGATGTCATGGCCAGCCTCGCTGTTGACTGTGGAACGCGCATGACACGATGCCGCCGATGCTCTGCCAAGACGGCTCTATGTAAGGCAAGTCGTCTATCCTTGTACTCTGCTGTTAGCTCGGGGCTGAGATACTTCTCAAGACCGAGAATAGCAGCAGCGCTGATGGTAAAGCCTTCTTCGTTGAGGAGAGCGTTGTGAACTTCAAGTTGCGATCGGACCTCATGTACTTGGTGAGAGTGGCACGCCTTCAAAAGATCAATTTCTTCTGTGGAATACCAAAGATTGGATTCTTGCTCTTGGCTAAGAGAGGGTTCATTGAAGACGCACATGGTGCTTCTACGGGAGAAGCGAACTTGCTTTTTGCTGCTCGTTGATGTGTTCATCTTGATAATAATAATGTTTTGATGTATGTGTCGATGTCGAGAACACAGTTCGATGGTTGTATTGTTTTGATGCCTACGATATGGCGTTGCGTCTCGTCCGTCAGCTACAATCGGCCACTTTACATAGCGATGAATAAAAGTAGAGCCTTGTATTGTGTGATGTTGTTCCCTACTTGCTTTGTGGAACAGCGTTGCGATATGTAACAAGGAACACCAAAAAAACTGCCAAAGGATGCCACTGAAGATCCTGTGCCGTGCCGAGAACTTGGAACTAAAGTATGGTAAGGTAGATGAACTTTCATCTGGAAGTGCTCAACGTGCGGAAAACATGGACGAACTTGAATGCCGAGCGATGAGTTTTTACCTCGGTTGTCCAAGCTTCTTCGAAGTTAGAGTTATCGGAAATCTGAGGGGCCTCAGTCCCGTATATTCGTGACTTACTTTGGGCCATGTCGTGAAGGAGCTTGTCCCGCCGCCGCGTGAACGCGCAATATCGATACATGGTGTCCATCACAAAGCTAGAAAATTACTAGTAGAGAGAAGGAGATCCCAACGTGGCACTAAATGACCCTAAGTAAGTACCGCAACGCCACTTTAGATCCTGACTTAGGTTATTTGGTATGCACGTTGGTATTTTACTTGGCAAGTGAACGAGACAGTAGCGTTGGACTCTATCTCTACTCCGAGTTCCGAGTCCATTAGTAAGTACATACCTCTGAGGTGTCTTCGTTCAGCTGTTTTCGTATTGTAGCCGGTCGCTTTTCTTCGTCTTGATTCTGTCCTCATCGACCCTCTTGGGCAGATCGTCGACTCAGTTAAATGTAGTAATGCCAGAACTCGTCTCTGCATGCATCCAGATCCAGATTTTCAAGGCAGAGGTTAAAATAATGATACTTGACAATACACCACAATTTAAAAGCTCATTTCAAGATCATCAATATAAGTACCATCTTAACATAACAATTTATAAACAGGGGGTAAAAGCACAGCTTTGCATTCCCCAGGAATTCAAAACCATTGTACACAGTTTACTTTGGACTCAAGACATTCCTAGCCCCAGTCAGAATGTCAACCAATCTACCCTGATAAGAGGTACCAACACTCCCCAATGTCCCACATCCAGGTGGAGGAGTTTCAACTCTATCATAACAAAATATCAAAGCAGGTCGTCCCTCACTCGTTTCATTTCCAAGTCCACGGTGTATTGTTCGAGAGTCGTACGCCACAACACTCCCAGCTGGGGCATTTATGACACGTGCACCCCCATTGGCAAATACGGGCCACTTGTTGTTGTGAGATCCGAGTAGGAGTTGGGTACCGCCATTTTCGGGAGTAAAGTCAACGAGTGGGACGATAATTGATAAACCTCGTGCACGATTATCCTTGTGCCAACTTTGGTTACCAGATCCAGGCACAGCTGTCATTAGTTGCAATTCACTGCGATAAATACCATCCATGATTGTGTTGGTAGTAGGTGTTGTTGATTTGGATGTGGTATTGCAGCTCTCATCACCACCTCCTTCACGAAAGAACCCCTGCACCAATGGCAAGATTTGCTGTTCAATCTGTTCCAATAATTGAATATCTTCATCTCCCAAATGATTTTCTAAACAATGATACCGCCCATACGCCGATAAACGCCATGGTTCATCCTGCGGCATCATATTGGCTCCCGGGGGACCCCGTCGACGTTGTTGTTGCCTCCTTTGCGATTTTAACAATTGAGTTGGCATACTGTTGGCAGCTGGCATATTTTTCACCTCATTCACCATCTTTGATGTGAGACGTAAATTTTCTACAATGGCAACGCCTGATGCTGTTTAGAAAAGTTGTGTAGTAGTATCCAAGGTGTTATGGTGCAGAGTTGTTGAACATGATATGTGGATTAGAAAATGATGGCAGATGAACACAAGATGTGCACTAATGGATAATTGCGCACCTCGACGCGATCAGACTTAACAACACTCAACTCATGCCATCAAGCAAAATATCACCATATTATGGCTGCAACTTGTAAACTTACTTTGAAGGCTGGACAGTGCCCCTGGTAGAGTGGAAGAGTTGCACCCATCACTTTCGCAGTCGAGGATTCGTCGTTGGTTTTCGAGATGATGACATGCAAGGATAGTTCCACCCGCAGCTGTAGCTGTGATGACTAGCTTGGGGAGGATACGTGATGCTGATTGATTAGCTGCCATGATGATGATGATGTTTGCTGCGTACTGGGCCACCGTCGTATCAAAAGAATGAATTTGCTTTTTAGTTTCTTTCATCGACTCATCGAGACATCGCTCAGAGTGCGTAGAAAAGCTACTGTAGGAATTAGTACATGATCACGCGCCACACTCTTTTTTGTGGCGGGAACCTTGGG
>JALLBH010001063.1:0-15553 GCA_036940005.1 Skeletonema menzelii
GACAATGCAGCCCCTAGTGTAGGAACTGCTATTGTCTCTTCTGAGCAGCCGCTGTTGCAGTAACGCACGAAACTTGGCTGGGTACGCTTTTCCTTCAGCTCACAATCACAACTTCAGATAGCAATTAGATTAATGCTTTCATCGTTGTTGTCATTACACATTCATTAGCCTGTGTCACCATCTCATTACTCTCAGTTTCAGTTATTACACATCTGCTTCTGCTTTCTGCTTCCACCATGCTACTTACTGCTGCCGCTCAACACCTCAGCTCCAATGCAACTTCCTCTCTGAAGGACTTCGAGATGCAGCTCGGCTTCCTTGGTAGGGGTAGGGATGTGTTGGATGAGGAGGCATTCAATGCTCTTCTTGACAACATTGGATACAGGCGCTCTCGAGAAGGTCTTTGGGATAGTTTCCTCGCCGAAGTCAACTCCATCACTAAGAACGATGGCGGAGAAGCATCTTCGTCTTCGTTCATTACGGTGGCCGACATGGCAAAGGTCTATGCTTCCGATACATACCATCTTTTGGATAACGGCAAGGATTCCGGAGATGCGTTGATGGAGTATGTTGATAAACGTGAGAAGTCTTGTTCTTTTGTTCTCCTGATCCTGCTCCTTATCCCATGTTATGTACTCTCTAACACCTGCTGAACGTCTTCTGTCCTTTCGTTTCATTCTTTTTCCAGTCTTTGACAAGGCGAACACCAACATGCAAGGTCAGGATGACACTGAACTCGACAAGGATGAATTCTGCTCCTTCTTTCGTGAGCTCATGGGAGACAACTACTCTGACGAGGCAGCTGACGAAGCCTTTGACGCAATCGATGTTGATGGGAGTGGAGGAATTACTGTTGCGGAATTTAAGGAGGGTGTCTTGAAGAGCAACAAGAACAAAACTTCAGGCTTGCCTAGTAAGTGCATCACAACATCTATTACACCTTGAATTTTCTCACCCAACGATGCAAGCTCTGACTTTATTGCTGACGTAATATTACCATCTCTCCATAGGCACATTCAACTACAATCTCCTGTCTCCTACTCTCACCAGCGAGAATGATTTCGTCAAGGCGTTGGAGCGTCACACCAAGAACCATCGGGCTGTTACGCACCATCTGCTTGAAAACATCGCTTGCGCCTCTTTTGGAAGGAAACAAACTGCTGACATCATCCTGCTTTTCCTTTCCGCGTATTCCAAGTTTAATTCGGGCTTCGTCGAGCGCATTCAGTCATTGATTTACCTGCTTGACAACGCTAAAGAACGTGAGGTCTTGCGTGAGAGTAAGTGTACACAATCCAGTCTGAATATAGCGAGGAATAGGGGCATTACTTACTAACTACATATTATATGTTTGTTCATCATATCAGATGTGAGGGAAGAAATGGGATTCTACAGTGAGGAGACGCTCGAAGAGTGTGAGATGTTGGGTATTCCTCGCGAATCTGTCGAAAATATCCCTCATCACCAGCTCTTCCGTGAGCTAGTCAATACTGTTGAGAAGAAGGTGAAGTGTTCATACATTGACTTTATCCCCGATGATCTCAGTGGAGAAATGGTCAAGGCCCAGAAAGAGTGTGCAGCAAAAGGAAAGATAGGTCTTCTCGCTTCGCTCTATTTTGGAAGTGAACTTATTGTCCCGTACATCTATTCTGCTCTCCTCGTAGGACTTCGTTTGTGCTTGAATCTTTCCCGTGAGGAGACTCGGTTTCTTCTCTTGCATGTCTCGATGGATGGAGATCATGCTGATAACATCCGAGATATCATTGTCTCCCACTGCAAGACAGCTGAAGATCGCATTGAGTTCGTTAAGTGTACTGAACTGATCCTCAATGCACGAGTTTCGTTTTACGACAAGCTTGGTTCTCTCCAAAACCTCCAGAATGTGCACGATAAAGCAAGTAAGCTCTACGATAAGCAAGCATCAAAGTGGTCGAGAGACAAACCCAGGTGCCTTTCTGATTTCACCGGGAGGCCAGTAGTCTACGATTTCATCAGGTAAGTAGACATACAGTTGAATTATTCTCTTGTGTTGTAATGCTCACTCACGTGATCTCCTTCGTTTCATTTGTTAAGTGAACACATCAATGGGGCAACTGTCCTTGATGTCGGATGTGGCGAAGGTTTTGTGAGTAGGAAAATGACTGAGATGGGAGCAGCAAAAGTAGTAGGCATTGATGTCAGCCCTGGTATGATCGATGGTGCCAAGTCTCATGAGAAGAAAGGTCGGAATGAGTATTTTTTGGTTGGAGATGCCGCTGGATTGAAGCAACAGCTTATTGAAAAGTCAGCCGAATGCAATCTGATGGTAAGAATACTTCAGGGTGTGTTGATTGGTTTCCTTGTCTCATATTCTAAAACATATCGTTGCTTTTCCTCCTCCACCCTCTGGCTAAAAGCTTGGGGCCAATTTCGACGTCGGATCGTTTGACCTTAGCGTTGCCGTCTTCCTTTTCAACTACATGTCAATCACGGCGATGAATCAGACATTTGAAGACGTGCATGCCCTCCTCAAACCAGGTGAGTTTATATGAGCTTTCAGTCCAACTACCCGCAAGATACTCCAAAAACACAAGACACCGCTCACTGGTATTCTTTTGCAATTGCTGCATCCATCATTCTCGTTACTTAGGTGGCCACTTTGTCTTCAGTGTTCCCCATCCATTCATGGCATCTCACAGCTCCGCCGCGTTTGGGTTCCAGGGGAGCGGAAACGAGAGCGCATACTTTTCCATGAGGGACAAGTGCATGGAAGGTCACATTGGCACCATTGATGGGGAGAAATTGAATGTCAGGTACGTTCTGGTCACATTGGACGGTTTGTATTGGACTGCATATTTGCTAACTGACTCCACTTTTTCGTCTTCAACAGAATGCATTTCAAGACGATTGAAGACTACATCAATGCCGCTACCTCACATGGTTTCGAGATCGTTGATTTCACTGAAGCGAGGGTGAGGGCAGAAGATATGGTCAGTAACGTACCCTTTTTCAGCAGTGTCAATGGATACCCTCTCCACATGGTCATCAAGCTTCGTAAACCCATGTCCACCAATGATAGTGCTTCTCTTGGCTCGATGAACACACTTGACCTCCTCCCAATTAAGCTGAACTGGCCCCGCACAGTCACCAACAACGTGGAAAACTCCCTTGTGATGTGGATTCCAACAGATGTAAATACCGAACTCATCGCTGCTTCCCTCCAAGTGTACGAAAAAGGCATTTCGGTGGACGATCTTGATATTGGAAACGATATCGATTCGCCTCGCAGGGCGAGGTCGAGAGAAGTACGCGATTTATTCAGCGCCACAAATGAGTTTGGCAAAAGTATTCGTAGTAGGTTACTACATGAGACGGGGGCTGTCATCGTCAAAGGCTTGGATATGACTGCACTTGGTGGAGTGGAGCAACTTGATAAGATGACGGTTTGTAGCAAGATTGCCTACTTCATCTTGTGCGAGCACATTGGTACAGTGGATGCTACCGCCCGTGGGAAACTTTTCGATGTCAAAAGGTGTGTTTTGCTTGCAAATGAATTTCAACTTTCCACTCTTGCTCGTCTTCATTTAGTTCTCTACCTCACTATAACGTTTTTTTCGCTTCACCCACTCCTCCCACCTGTCCAGTGCCAATATGGATGCCATGTCTAAATCGAATGACAATGTCCTCTTCTCGGTGTCTGACACCGAAGCGGGATGGCACACTGATGGTGCCTCAAAGGATAGGGTGTATGATGTTGTATCTCTCTTGTGCATCTCTCCTGCTTCAGAGGGTGGAAAGTTCAGAATTTCTAACGCATGTGAGTCAATATTGCCCCCTTGCCGCATTGTAAATATTTGGAGAAAACTGACTAAGGTCTTTCTCTCTCACTTTTGTTCTGATTGTGTGAATAGGTGATGTATATGACGAGCTTAACAGAGCTCTGCCCAAGTTCCTTATGTATGAGCTCACCCGGTAAGTTGTGACCAATGAAAAGGTTCGAAACCACACTCTGTTGGCCCCACTCTTCTAACGCACACCCTCCTTTTGTCGTTTCCTTTTCGCAGCCCCATTCCTCGTGACATTCTCGAGAATGGTGGTGGTAAGGGTACTGATGGAGCTGCTACTGCATTGAGCCGTTCAGCTGCAATTCTTGCCATGCGCATCAAATACAACTCTTATCCAATCTATGTTGTCGAAGGAGACCGCATGCGGTAAGATAGCTGTGTCAGATCCGTGTCTCTCTTCATCTCCTGTTGTTTGGTGCATTTATCGTTTATCGACCATCCAAGGTATTTATTTGTACTAATTGGCCACATATTTTTTTCTCTCTCTCTCTCTCTCTCTCCTTCATCCTCAGTTTCCGTTACATGCGCCATTGGATCGAAACAGGTCACGAGAAGACTTTTTGGAAGGTGCCCACCCTCCTCAAGATTGCTATGGGTGTATTGGATGATCATCTCGATGATGCTTGCTGCTTCCATCAAGCCCTTGAGAGGGGAGACATGATTTTTGCCAACAATGCAATGCTTGCACATGCTCGGGATCAGTTCAAGAATGATCCCGACGCACCCCCTCGCCACAAGGTTCGTGCATGGATTCAAGTGCAGAAGGCTGCAATTCTTCATGACGAAAATTCATTCGCCACCACGGATAAGAATGTAAGTGTTAATTCCAATCTTGTGTGCCTACATAGATGAATTGTTTTTATATTCTCACAATTTTCTTGGATCTGTGCCCTTGCCATCAAAGAAAAAAATCTCCCGAGTGGACAGCATCAACTCCCTAGCTCGCGTAGAGTCCCTAACTAATATGGTGTTGGACGAATCGGATCATTCCGGTTTTCCCACTTGGTGAACGAACCCCACCATACTTCGTTAGGATGCGACCCCTCCGTAGATAATATATGAAAAGGATTACTTGGGATGAAGTGAAGTAGTATCCTGAACAATTCACTACTTTTGACTTTAAGAATTAAGAAGAAGCTCAACTAAAATAACTGATTCCATGCTTCCGTTTTATTCCTTTTTCTACTATTGATGCCTATGATTGATGGATAGATGTGGATGGAGGGTGATGAGTTTCCGCGAGGCGTACATATTGTTTTACAATACGTGTTCCCAGCATCTAAATCTAAATAATGAGAGGAGGAGTGTGTGGTAGGTGCGTGTGTGTGGGGTCAATTTCGCCCGTGCATTGGGGGTCAATTTCGCCCGTGCATCTAAATAATGAGAGGAGAAATGTGCGTGTGTGTGGTTATTTTTGTGTGGGGGGTCAATTTCGCCCGTGCATTGCGGTTTTTTCTCACGGGGTATTTACCTCCTGTAAATAAGTGTAGGTATCCGCGCAGCGGCTAGCACGAGCGTCAGCGAGGCTAGTAATAAAGATAAAGAGAGCGAGCCATAGAGAGCTTCCAGTTCTAAGAGATAAAGTCTACTATAATACAATACATTATTTAAACCATGGGACTATTCCCACTTACAGCTAATCCTCCGTCATTTCTTTCTTTCCCACTATCACTATTCCCGCTTCCAGCTGACCTTAATGAATAGCTCCATGTACTGTCACTGTCCCCGCTCTCAATTTCTTTGGTGCTTTCCCCACTATCTACCTCCTTGGTTTCCTTCTCGATGTCTTTGTAAACAGTATCATCGTCCGAAGTTGCTAGCTGGGACACAGAATCCTCAAAACTTTTTGTCATGATAGGTACCCTTGATTGTATTCTATGTGAATGGAGCATGTCATCTCCATGCTCAATCTCAGAGTCAACCTCAGAGCCAACCACAGAGCCAACCACAGAGCCAAGAGCATCAGGCTCATCGTCGATAAAATCATCCATAATCACTCGAGACTGTGGATTTTCTGCCTTGTTGCGTCGCTTCCTTCGTATAACAACTGCAGTTAGGCCAATCAAAG
Source organism: Skeletonema menzelii (assembly GCA_036940005.1). Classification (NCBI taxonomy): domain Eukaryota; phylum Bacillariophyta; class Thalassiosirophyceae; order Thalassiosirales; family Thalassiosiraceae; genus Skeletonema; species Skeletonema menzelii. Next base: position 5,893 of record JALLBH010001063.1, read on the forward strand.
TTCCAAGTAGAACACCTGCTAATAGAATCAACACAATGAAAGTGGTGCCAAACGAAGATTCACCTGATGAAGTGCTTCCATCTTGATCAGCAATAATTGAACCAACTCCTTCTTCAGGACCTTTTGGCTGCTGATCACCTGTCGTGAGTTCAACATCCGATTGGAGATTCTTTCTCACAATGACATCATAAATGTATTTGATACCAAAATATTTCTTCCCTGTAGCTTCATAGTGATATTTTTCAATAAATGCTTGTTTTTGATCACCTTTAAAGGCATTGATTGTGGCCTTCTCCAACTGTTCCTCCGTTGGTACTAAGTATGTAGCATCACTTGCATCACTTTCACTATTGACAAACAATACATTGCCAAAGAAAATGGAATGTCTCATAATTCCTTCCCCGCTAGTCCCATCTGCCTTCATGCCGATCGCAGTTTCTCCATTATCCACAAAGTGCAAGTCGATCCGACCAACCGGAAGGTGAAAATCCGCCTCATACACTTCACGTAGATGGTTTCGAGTTGCATCCAACTCATATTTTCTGGGATTCTTCCCATTATTGTGTTTCTGTAATACCCGACGACGATCGCTGTTCCATTTCTCTTGGTGCTTGCTATATTTCGTAAGACTCATTGCAAACCTACCAATTGGAACTGACACCTTTTCCCCTTCCAAGTCATTCAGTGCTGAGAACGAATTCCACGCAACAGGTGCTCCTGTCGGCACGTATGTCGACCATACTGTAGGTGCGTAAGTTGGTTTGGCTTGAGGAGCCAATGTAGGTGAATACGTTGGATAATTCGAAGGTGCCAATGTATTTTCGTCGAGACACTTTTCAAGATTTTTTTCGTTGTCTTGACCGACACATTCGGGAGGGATGCGTTCCTTACTTACCCCGAGTATGATTTGGGTGAGACGCCATTGGTGAAGACATTCGGTAAGTTTGTCGGCATTTACTCCTGCACAATCGTCGGGGATGTCGTCAAGTTTGTTTGCGGTGAGGATGGACTGAACGGTATTGTGGTTTATGAGACAAGCCTCCAGTTTGTCTACACCCAAACCCAGACACATGTCGGGGATGGTTGTAACCCCTTGCTGGTCCAGAATTGTCTGACGAATCGACAAACATGCACCTAGCTTGTCTGAATTCAACCCTGCACATTCTGACGGGATACTGTCAAGATTATTTTGACTCAAAAGAGTCTCAACCATATTGTGTTCAACGATGCAATCCTGCAGTTTATTGACTTGAAGCCCCTGACATCCCGAAGGAATACTAGTCACACCATTCTGATCAAGAATAGTCTGACGAATCGACAAACATGCACCTAGCTTGTCTGAATTCAACCCTGCACATTATACTAGTCACACCATTCTGATCAAGAATAGTCTGACGAATCGACAAACATGCACCAAGCTTATCCGTATTCAACCCAGCACACTCTGCAGGTACACTTTCAAGATTATTTGAATTCAGAATACTTGCAAGAAGTGTTTGCTCTGCAATACACACTTGTATTTTGTCTTCTTTCCAACCTTGACAGGCTGCAGGTATATCGGTAATGGTTGGAGTAGTCTCAATTCCATCTTGCATACGCCGATTATGTGCTTTTGTATGGTGGATGAAAGAAGTAGTATCGGTTTGTGTCTGACCAATCCTTGTGGCGTCGGCGGCAGTGAAGGTGGATACCACCAACAACATCAGCAGAGCTGCAGACAGTCTTGTTGTTACCATTACTACACACCCTATTCTCATCTTTGCGTTGTTGTTGTTGTGGTGGTGGTCTAGTAGTAGTAGTATCAATCAATGCACGTTTACTACGATTGATTTGCAAGGCTGTTGATTGGGGAATCAATCGGCTGTAGATTGGCTTGAACGAGGCCATTGTGCGAGGAAGAAAGCAGGTTGAACGGAAAGTCAGGAGCACGTCTTTGAGAAGAGATGGTATCTCAAATTTTCCGGGAGCTTAGATTTTCCGGGAAAGAGGCCGATTTATGTGCGTTATGTCCAAACAAAGAACAAAGAACCCATGGTGGCAAGCAACGCCGAGATTGCATAGAGGTCTAATGCTAAGCAGCGAATCAATGAAGAGTATATTAACCAATTCATCATCGAGATGATGACGATTCTCTGGAGGCGGCTGCATAGCTTTTCATCGTTTCTCCTAATTCTATCATCAACTGCAGTCCTAGCTGCAAACAACAAAAAACACAACAACAATCGACAACTCCAAAACAACAAAGAAGAATGGACCACACCACCAACCTACACCTGCTCCCCGTCCACCTGCCCCCCCACGACTCACCAATGCATCGCCAATCCCAATCACGGTCAAAAATCCACCGATGAACATTGCGCGGCATGTCAAAAGGGTCAAACGTATTGGCCATGCGACGTCGATGGTCTTTGTTACTGTTGGGATAAGTCCACGTCCAAAATCCCCCCGGCACCATCGACAAAGTTACCAATGAACAGTCATGTAGATCCATGTGATGACATTTTCACACTGCAAGTATTTGAACAACTCGCACCAGAAGCACAACATCCCTATTCGTACCGTGGATTCTGTCAGGCAGTACGAGATTACAATGCCAATCATCCATCCGAGGGGATTTTCGTCATGGGGACGGATATGCAACGTCGTCATGAACTAGCTGCATTTATGGGCAATGTGTTACATGAAAGTGATGAATTAAAGGCAGGCCGTGAATATTTAATGTGTGCCGATCAAAAATTTGTAGGGGGGGAAATGTATTGTAAGCCATGTGACATGTCTGGATTTGATTGGGAGACGTTTCAATGTCCCACGACAAGTTTGGCAAGTGAGGGACGTGCGTTTAATGGGTATTGTCAGAGTAATTTGTTGCCACCCGATGGATGTGAGTGTGATGATGTATATGAGGTTAGTAGTTCGGGAGAGATGGCGGGATATGTCAAGGCGGATCAAGTGTATTTTGGACGGGGTGCGATTCAGTTGTCATGGAATTACAATTATATCAAGGCTAGTGTGGCGTTGACGGGGCATAGTCAGACATTTTGTCAACGGCCGGATATGGTGGCTACCAAAGAGGAATATGCGTGGGGTGCTGGATTGTTCTATTGGATGGAGAATGTCAAGAATGACAAGACGTGTCATCAAGCTGTGTTGATGCACAATGAATTTGGTCAGACGTTGGATATCATCAATGGGGGGTTGGAATGTCCGGCGGATGATCATGGTTGGCATGGCAAGGCTGTGCAATTGCGTTTGAATCGGTATTGTCGTGCCGCGACAGCTCTTGGATTGGATACGCTACTGAGTTTCAATGGGTGTATGGATATGGGCAAGAAGTTTGTGCAGTGTTTGAAAGAGGGGAATTGTGATGCGTGCAAGGTTTGGGAAGATAAGGTGGCAGCACTTCCGGACATTAGTACGATTTTGACAGTGGAGGAAGGTGGTGCTACTGGAGGACCACCGACGAAGAAACCTACGAAGAGAGATAATACAAATCGACCAACGAAACGGCCAACGAAACGACCGGTGGCACCGCCTCCAACCATTGAACCAACAAATGAAGTTAGTGGACCATGTACAGGTGAGCCCTGTCCTGTCCCTCCAGGTATTGAACAAGAATTCTGTCGTTCAGCTGATGGAATTTGTGGCACAGGCCCTCCATACTGCAATGCTCACTCAACATGGACATCGTTTTGCTTTAATTGTGAGAGTGACTCTCCATATGGCTGTCCTACCTTTGGGTGCAATGACTGTTCTGGAGAGACTCAACAATGTGTGGGGAATAAGAATGGGATCAACCCAATACGTGATGGGGAATGTGAGCCCTGTGGACAGGGCCAAACGTTCTACCCATGTGACGTGGAGGGAAGTAAAGGGTGTTGGTGCTGGGATACAAGACTTCCGAGGGTCGAACCTGCCCCGCCCAGTGGGTTGGAGGTGGTGGAAAGTTCTACGTCTTCTTCATCAATAGGGGAAGGAGTTTGTGGTGTGCTAATCGACAAAGCACTATTTCGATTGCTCGCCCCCAATGCACAGCACCCTTTCACCTACGAGGGCTTCTGCAGTGCAATTGATCATTACAATTCTCGTCATGCTGAGAAAGTCTTTCGTATGGGAACAAAACAGCAGCGCATTGACGAACTCACAGCTTTTTTGGGCATGGCATCGCACGAAACAGATGGATTCCTTGCAGCACGAGAATACTTGGCATGCGGCGATAATGCAGTAGTGAACGGTGAGCTGTATTGCGTACCGTGTACTAGTGAGAACTACAATTTTGATACGCATACTTGCAGTGTTTCAATGCTGGAAAATGATCAAAGCTACATGGACTTTTGTCAACCCTATACAACTCCGCCAAACGGTTGCGCTTGTGAATACGTGAAAGAAGTTGAAGCAACCGGACAATTGGAGGGTCACATGAAAGCAAATGACATCTTCTTCGGTAGAGGATCAATCCAGATATCAAACAATTTCAATTACATCCGGGCATCTGCAACCATGACTGGAAGCATAAACACATTTTGTCAAGAACCTGAGCTTTTGTCAACTGTGGAATTATATAGCTGGGGAGTGGGAATATTTATTTGGGTTGAATTCATGAAAGAGGAAGGCAAAACAAGTCACACCCATGCCTTGAATGGAAACTTTGGGTCTGCACTCAATATAATAAATGGGTCAAGCGAGTGTCCTGTCAAAGAAGGCGAGGAGTGGTATTCAACAGCTGTGCGAAGGAGACTTGATCACTACTGCAATGTGGCTAAAGTTATGGGAGCAATTAATTTGCTCAGTTTTGATGGTTGTGATGGACTCGGTGCAGTTTTCCGGGAGTGCCTGGCTGATGGTAGTTGCCCGAAATGTGCATACTTTGATCCGAGAGTCATTCGAACTGCGCCGCCAACCGATCCATCATGGGCACCTCCGAAGGTAGCAACATCTCCTCCATCGTCGAGGCCAAACACGCCTTCGCTGAAGACTTCTCCTCCATCGTCTACGTCTACAAATGTTGCACCGTTACCTTCCTCAACAGGGATTACCAGAACGAATGCTCCGACAAATAGTTCAGACCCTCGCACGAAGCGCCCAACACGCGAGCCAACCAAACCCTTGCCGATTTCAACATACAATCCAACTCCACCTGAAGGAACATCTCATGAAGAGCTTGGAAGTATGACGAATTGGGCAATGACGAGTTTAAAGTATCCTCCAACCAACGCACCATCGTTCAAACCAACTTCGTCGTCCGCATCCAAGCCCGTTGCTTTGGTTACAGCAACCAAACCTACGATGCAGAAAGATCCAGTGAATGAATCGGGAAATAATTTGGAGATAGAACCTACTGAAATTGTGCCAGCTTCTGAAGTAGTCAACCAAGAAAAAGATGAGCAAGTGGTAGCAGTATCTTCATCTTCAATGACCAAAGTTGACGACAAGACGTTTACCTTCAAGCCACTTGATGACACAACAATATCTCGAACGCATCCAGATACAAATTACGGGTCGAAACCGTCGATGGTTGTCAACATGATTGATGGAGATGTGGCACTGATCAGTTTCGATTTATCTGATCTCCTTGATGCAAAGATAGACAATACAGTGCTACGACTTGCAATAGTGGACGAAAACGCCTTGAATGCAGGAATATTTTATGTTCAACCTACGATGAATGGATGGACTGAGAACACCGTGACTTATAATTCTGCACCTGCAGCGGGTGGGAGTTTATTTTCCTCAGCGATTGATAGAACAGACAGTACGCACTTCGAGTTAGATGTAACAAATGCTGTTGGGAATCACTTAGTGAGCTTTAGGATAATTGGAACGAACAAGATGGGAAGTGAATTTGGCAGCAAAGAGAGTTCAAACAAGTCGAATGTCCCCGAGCTGGTAGTTACGATAGCACCAGAACAACAGAGTTTCACCTCCTCGAGACCCATCAATGATTCCGTTGCTGGTAAAGAAAATCCACACGATTTGAGCCAACTTTATCAAGGCAAACCATCAGTTGTGCAAACAAGTGGTGGTAAGCCAGCCAACTCATCTCCTGGCCTGGTGTCTGGACATGTTTGGCTTGACAAAAATCATGATGGTGTCAAGGAAGCAGATGAGCCAGGATTGAGAGGAGTATTGGTGGACCTTTATAGTTGTGATGACCGATGGGTAGAAGGTATTCGGACTTCCAGTGGCGGTGATTACATCTTTGATGACCTTCCCGAGGGAAAGTATTATGCTGTCGCGACGGCAGGTGCTGATTATGGGTTCACACCAAAAAATGTGGGACCAGATGACTCTAAGGACAGCGATGTCGATGCAACAACTGGGCGTAGTGACTGTATCGATTTGTCATCACCTCTCCAACTTTCTGTGTCTGTCAATGTGGGCATGGTCATGTTGTCAGAACTTAGTTCAGTCCACACCAACTCTGACATCGTTNTCTGTGTCTGTCAATGTGGGCATGGTCATGTTGTCAGAACTTAGTTCAGTCCACACCAACTCTGACATCGTTGAGGCAGATGGGGCAGTGTCAGAAAATTACAACTGCCGTGGCAAACCATGCACAGAAGGAGAAAGCTATTGTCGAAGTGAGCACAACTACTGTGGAATTGGAGACACTTACTGCAACGAGAAAAGTCAATGGACACCTGAGTGCCCCTCTGCGGCACCTACATTAAAACCGTCAGAAAAGCCAACGACAGGTCAGCCCTCATTTGCACACGATCAAGACATCAACTGCTCTGGGGAGCCTTGTACAGAAGGTGATGGAACATGGTGTCGGTCTGAGATTGGTTTTTGTGGAGGTGGAAAATTCTACTGCAACACAGATAGTATCTGGCTTCCAAAATGTGGTGGCGCGATCACTACTGGTAACACACAAACTCTAGCAGAAGTACTCGACAGTTTCAATTCGATAGCAGAAGACACTACGATAAAACCTTCCAAAGCTCCTACAGAAATGGCAGAGTTTAGCACCTTTGCGTTGCCAACTCTTTCACATATTTCTAACCCGAACCAAGTGGATACAACGATGTTAGGAAATATGTATGGAATTGAAACAGTCCATTACGATTTCCAGAGCGATACTCCCAAAAGCAAAAGTGAGGGCCAAAATCAAAATGTGTTTACTCTTAACGTTAACGACAAGGAAGACGAAGGAGGAATTCAAAGCAATCACGAAGAAGCATGGTATGCAAGGTTCGTTGACGAGTCAAGACGAAATTCTGGGACCGAGAGTTCCAGAAGCAGAAGAGGTCATCTCTGTTCACTCATTCAAGGTTTCATACTCATACAACTTGCGCTGATTTAAACCACCGGGTGCGAAATACTGTTAAGATGACCTCTTTGCTCTAACTTCGATGACTTCATTGAGATGAGGATCAATGATGACGTTGAGTTAGCTTGTTCTGTTCTCCCTCAATAGTACTTACTTACCTCCTGCTTCGGAAGGTAAGTTGCATGCTTGATACAAGGTACCTGCCTCCGCCTCCGCGAACTAGACCCCGGGGTCTAAATATTTTGGCTAGTCTGCTCCAGGGGTTCTAATTTGGGAGAGGAAACTTCTCTAGCAAACTACATGCTCTAGAGTGGAAAGGAACAGGGGGTCTAAATGTTTTGACTAGCAGGCTTATTTACTTGGCGTTGGGGTGTTCCGATGATCGTGGTCAGTCGTGGTAAAATAAAAATCGTAAATCGCGGTATCGAAAAAAGAGAACTCTGGATAGGGATATCCCTAATATTATGAAAATTAAGGAATAACCCATTGGAATAACCCATTGGAATAACCTCAAAAGTTACATTTACACGCATTACGCGCATCGCAGGCAGAACCACTGTTCGCATGATAAAATGTAGGAGACGTGCAGAGACGTGTCTAAATTCTTTGAAACCTAGAGGTACATGAACACATTAATTGTCTTACACGGGTCTTGGTTTCCGAGACAAAACAAACTTATGGAGAAGCGAACCTTCAATTGGACGACAGATTCCTTTTTAGGTATGCCCGTTCAGCTTAGATTCGTGGAGGCGAGGTACAATACTCGCTCTCGCTACCTGCTAGGAGTACTACTTACACACTACACTGTCAAGATCATCTCTTGCTCTTGCAACCCAAGGATAAATAAATTTGCAACCACAACACGCCACCACCAACCGCCAACGACAAAGACGAACACATCATTCAGAGCGCACGAAGCACCTGCCTACTATCGCTTGGAATCATCTACCACCAACCACCAAGGAGGAAAAGGAAAAGGACAGAAACAGTAGAGGACGGAGAAGGACATGAGCATCAAAAACGCTTCGCCTTCGCTACCTCCAGTAGCCCCTCCACTTCCAGGAGGCATCGAGATCCTATGCGCCGCATCTCAAGCCGAGACCAAGCTGAAAGACAAAGAATCTGACGCAAACGCCGCTGAAGCGAAAGTTCCATTCAACACCACAAACGTTAGCCACGAGCCCGTTGCCGCTGATGCTGATGGTAAGAATGAAGCTGGGAACAGCAGAGAAGCGGCAAAAGTTGAAACAGGGGCAGAAGTCCCTTCGTCTCACTCAGATAGCGACTCCGACAACGTAGCCATCGCTGCCCTCAAGACCCAAGATAAGAGCTTTCCTCAAGTCCTCCATGAGATCCTCGCCGAGCCGGAGTGTCAGTCCATCGTTCACTGGCTTCCCAATGGCTCATCATTCATTATTGCCGACAAGCAACGATTCTCTAGTGAGATACTTCCCAAATACTTCCGTGTGACCTTATTGAATAGTTTTATCCGAAAGCTCAACCGCTGGGGATTCCGAAGGGTGAAGAGTTGTTGCAAGGGAGAGGAATCATCTTTTGCTCACATCAACTTTGTCCGTGACAAGCCTTGGCTGTGCTTGAAAATGTGGTGCAAATCCAAACCATCTTTCTCTGTCGAGAAGAAAACAAAGGCAGAAGCACAACCGCAATTTCACAGAGTTTCCTCTGCCAAGAACATGAACACGAAGAACAAAAAGAAGAAGGCAAAACGACAGTCTACGGCTACTGCAGAGGCGGCCTACATAAATAACATTGCCAACGCTATTACAACCAGCTTCGTGGCCCCTCCAACAACTTCCTTCTTAACAGCGAGTGGAATGGTGAATAGGGCATTTGTTCCCACCTACTCGAACATGGGAGCTAGCTCTCTTTCCGCCGCCTCCTCACCAATTCGAGGGAGACGGTACCTCGCTGCCAATCCCTTTTATCATCAAGAACGTACCTTTCTTGAAAGGCAGATGCTCATTGCCCAAATGCATCAACAGCATCAGCTTCAATTGGAGCTGCAGCATCTTGGGCAATTTTCCAGCAGTGGTAGTCGCAATGTCCAGAGCGCCATGATGGCACAGTATGCACGTGATAATAACATGTTGAACGGTATGCATTTTAACTACAGAAGTGAGAGGAAATGAGGCAAGAGGATAGATCATCACTTGCTTAGACACTGTGCAATATTATGATTATCAATATTTAGTATCTTAGGATCTTTAAGAGTAATTTTTAACAATGCTTTCTGCTATATTATGATTATCAATACATGAATCACATCATAGTAACCGATTCAACTGGATTGCATTGAATTTGCTTATCTATCTCAATAGACAGGGGGCGGTCATTAGAAAAGTTTCATACCCCATCTTAGGCCAACCTCCCGAC
>JALLBH010001069.1:0-10423 GCA_036940005.1 Skeletonema menzelii
GACATTTAGCGGAAGTTTTTCCCCCTGTCGTCCGGTCGAGCTGCTGCGTACTAATAGGAGAGATGATTGACAAACTATTCTCATCTTTGACAACCTTGCTCAGATTAACGGTGATTCTTCAACGTCAGCTTACTCCATGTGCTAATACTACATGTTAATAATACATTGATCTGATATATACATACTTCATACAAACTCAAGTTTCATTTCATCAGTCCAAGCTGAATCAAGGAGAGAGTAAGATCGATTTGACCTTCCCTTCTGCTCCCCAAGTTTGGTAACACTCCACTGCCCTATCGATCAACTCAGCTACATTCTTCTTATCGCCTGCTTCCTTATGGAATGCAGCCGCAAGCTCGCAAGCCAATGCCTCCTCATGAATGAAACGGTGCTTTTTCGATGACGTTTCAGCCAGCTTGTACTTTTCTGCTGCGAGATCCATTTCACCAAAAGCATAGTGTCTTTCTGCTTGCAACAAGAACAGTTTATTCTTTCTATTCGCAATTACCATACTTCTTACTTACTCGCTGTCAAATATCTCTAGTAAAGCTAGTCAGCTGTAGCACTGATGGTGTAGCAGAGCGGGGAGCAACATATTATATATAGCAGCAAATATTCCTTCAGAGTAAGATTTCTGTATGGATTGACAGATCGACTACCAAAGAAGCACTCTCTCGGCTCGACAACAGTCTCGTCAGTGCTACACAAGTCTTCGATTAGATGAGGAGAAGTAGATGTATCGTAACGAGCGTGTCACTTCTATCTTGTGCACAATCCTCTCTACATATCTGGAGTTCTTAGTCGGAAAAGCAACGTCTTGCATATAAATCAAGATTGGACATGCTTCTCCAATGATGACTGGCTGGAACGAGTGTATGGTACCTACTTGAATAAACTAATTACTAAACTATACATTCATCATCTACATAAAATGAATCATCCTTGCTTATACATCAAATACATCAACGGGAGAACAGGTCTGGTCATGGGTTGNATGGCATGCGTCGCTCTATCCATCCAAAATTGCTCTTGACTTTCACGATAGAAGTGCAACGAAAGCAGGCCACCATAGAAATTACGGTATATGTTGATGAATTGTGCAGAAGCACCGCTTGCACGCTCAAACAGCTCGAGATACTGTCGAGCAACATCTTTTGTCTCGTCAAGTCTCCTAAAGATGAAGCTGCACATCAATTTGAAAGTAAGCATGGACTCACACACTGTAAATTCCTTGTTCTGAAGTGCTTCAGCCAAATGTTCCTCAGTGATGAATTCTTCTACATATTGAGGTCCAGAGCTACCACTCAGACACGTAATACCATTGGATACTGGAAGCATACTCAAGTGCATAAGTCTGCGCTTATGGCGTTCTAAATTGTTGCGCATGTACAACGAAACTTCTTTGTCAAGGGGTTTCAGCAATGATCCAGTAAAAAAGGCCCGATACGCATGCAACACGCCGGCAGCGAGTGCAGTGTTGATCAACCCGTACTTGAGAGACAAAATGTATGCATCTTTCAGTTGCGGAAGAATGGCTTGTATGGGCTCTTTCCAAATATTGATCATGCCAAACCCCGTCAACATGATGGAACAGAGAACTCTCTTATCAGTGTCAGATCCAGCTATAGTAAGGCTTGTTTTCGACAAGGAATACCCCTCAGAAAAGTTACCAAATACTGTCACTAAACTAAGAGCAACAGATGAGAGTCCTGCATTACAATATACACGAACAGAAACAAACAGATGGATGATCAGTTGGGCCTACTGATGAAGGGTAAAAGGAAAGACAATCAAGAAGAAAGGAAAAATCTTACCTACGCACGAAGTCTTCGCCAGGCCATATTGCAAAGTGATTTGAACCATGCGACATGCTATCAATGGGAAATATATCGACTGACTTTGGTAGCTGCAAATAAGGATCTCTTCCAAAAATGTCATTGCCTCCAATTTCTTAGAATCCGTCATTTCTGGAAGGCTTCTTAACTTTGATTCGTTCTGTGAACCGGTCACAAGCTGTTTCGTAGCGAGCAGCTCCTGAACAATGATTCCAGTTTCGGGAGCAGCTGGAAAGCTTTCCCCGAACTGCTCGAGGATTTGAAATCCATAGGCAAAAGCTTCGCTGAGGCGATTTCCGGTCATTCTTAAGTAGGCAAGTTTGACCTTAGCTGCTCGAAGCGTGTCTTCGAAGCCATTGGCATTACTGAACACCTCGTCTACACTTGCCATCATTTGTTCAGTGCTTCCTAAGGCCCAATCGACCAATATGCATTGATTAAATAGTTCCAAGCTCAACCTAACAGAAGAAGGCAGGCAATTGATTGTCGTGAACAAATCGTGTCTTGAATAGAATCAATGAATTGCCGAAGTCAATAACACTTACCTGTAACAGTTTTGCCAGTAATCCGCGGGAAGGAAAGATATTCCGCACTTTACACATGTTAGCGCNCACTTACCTGTAACAGTTTTGCCAGTAATCCGCGGGAAGGAAAGATATTCCGCACTTTACACATGTTAGCGCAGAAGCAAAATCCGTCGTATTTGTTGCCTTTTTAGCTGCAGTTAGGTTCAGCTGGGCATACAGCAACCGAGTCTCAGAGTCATGTACTCTGTCAGCGCCAACTCTTGCGATCAAATCAACGACGATGTATAAGACAGTATCGTCGCTATATCCATGTGGTAAAAGCGCCTGTAGCAGCTCTTCCATAATATTTATGCGTTCATTTTCATCGAGAGCTTCTTGGGCTGCATTTAGAATCATGTCATGAACGAAGCGATACTTTTCATCAGTTCGTTCGACAAACCTGGCTTTTGCAATACTATCCAAAGTATTCATTATGTCCGAGTTGCCACAGAAGCTTTTAACCAATGCCAAAACCTCAAAGGAGACATCAGAACCGAAACACGACAACATCACCAATCCCAGGAGCTGATCTTTCGGTAGCCGCAACAACTTCCTCGTTAGCATCTCGGCTACACCATCTGATATTGTCCTGCTCTCGATCAACTCCTCGTCCCATTCCCACGACCTCTCCGAAAAACTATACACCAGAAGGTTTTCAACCGTCAAATCATTCAAGAACTCTTTCACAAAGAAGGGGTTGCCTTCAGACTTATGGTGCACGATGTCCGCAAGCGACCGTGTGAGTCGTTTAGAGTAGCAAAGTGATTCTGAAATCATCCCATTAATATCAGAAGGGGACAGATCCTGTAGAGCCATATCGGTGACTGTAACGTTGTAGCAACTTCGTATCTGTTCAAGGAATTCAGCCAAGTCGCTTGAGCTTTGAACTTCGTCGGTTCTCACCGTGCCTATAATAAGCACGTTTGTGCCCCTGACAGCAGTGACTGAGTCAGTTGTTATGTTTGCGTCCATTTCATTAATGAGGAATGTTATCAATTCCAATGATGCCGAATCAGCCCAGTGCAAGTCATCCAGGAAAAGCACAATCGGGATATTCCATGACGAAGAAATTGCCTTGAGAAGCTCGTAGAATAGATTGTGCACCCTAATCTTGGATGAAACCACAGTGGATTCGTCAAATTCATCATATTCCATCTGCTGCACATCTGCGAAGTTGCCATCATTGGACACCACCCGTCTCAGATCTGGTATCAAATGAAATAAGATGGAAAAGCTCTCCTCGTCAAAGGCTTTCAATAAATTGACCCTGATATCTCTCAGCGTGTCATTCCCATCACTTCCTCCTGCACTGCCTGATTCTGTGCCAATCAGCGATGAGAAAAGGCGATCAAACGCAGACGCAATCGTCGAGAGAGGTTGCCTTCGACGAAATTGATCAAATTTACAATGGAGAGATTCCCATCCATTGCTTGTTAGCTGCGCAATCAGCTCGTTCACTAAGCTGCTCTTACCGCTCCCTGCAATTGTGATAAACAGGCAAAAACGATATATACAGTAACATATATTAGTATTAGAAGCAGGCAAGCAGTATGACAAACAAAGCAAAAAGAGTCCTCTACTCACCCGGTAGTCCCGATACCAACAAGACTTCCTGCTTCACCGATGATGATCCGTCCGTTTCAAGTGCTACTTCAAAACATTCTTTTCCAACTTCTTCCTCCTGGAGACGCCAAGCAGCAGACCTTCTAGCCAATTCATTCCCTTGCTCCAACTCCCTCTGCCTAAAATACAACTTGTTCCGAACAGTCGGTTTTGCATTCAACCTCAACGTGTCATACAGAAAATCTTTCGGTTGCTCTATCATTTGTTCCAGGTCCATGATAATATCATCAAAGCACGATACAGATTTATCATATTGGAACAATCCGCCAAAGTCGGCATCATCCCGATTACTCAGCATGTCGGAAATCAATCTAGAAATGGAGCTGGGAACACCAGCCCGTTTGAGTAATGTAGGGACACTTTCCTCTTTCCCCTCATCACAACGTCTTCGTCGTTGTTTCCGTACGAAAGATTCTTGGGCAGAGTTATCATCTGCACCCTCCTCATCCTTGTTCTTTCTTCGACTGCCCTCCGACGTCACCCGATCATCACCGTCCTCATTTGACTCAGATATCCGCAACGATGTCCCGAACGACATTACACTTCCAGTCGATTTCAAAGATTGCTGAATCTGTCGTGGGGGAGGTTCCCCCTGAGTAAATAACTCGTAGAATGTTATACCCAATGCTAGCACCTGTCGTCTTTCTGTATTACTACTACTACTAGCTGCTCCGTTGGTACGTTTCAACACTGCCTCGCCGCTATCCAAGTTTTTCACCATGACATTACTCACTCGAATATCTTCACAGCTGATGCATGACGAAACGTCCCCACGACGGCTATCATCAGTTTCATCCATATCCACATGTTGCTGGTTAAAGTTTCTACCTAAATACTTGGCTAAAGATAAGGCAATCTGAGCGGCATTCAAAATGTATTTGTCATCCATCTTCCGTCCCATGTAGTTGACATGAGGCGGATATTCGATCGAATAGTAGGCTATCCAATCGTTTAGATATGTTGGTGCCTCTAGTGTCCTTGACGGCGCTTGAGAGGGTAATACAGTGGTGGTGACATTAGTCGTAGATTCCGATGCTATATTTCGGCTGCTGCTGGAGGAGTCTGGATTCTGCAATTTCTGATCCATCTTTTCTTCACCATTGAACAGCGGCGGCGGCAAAGCAGCACGTTCACTATTAGCGCTGCCATTCATAAATTCCTCAACATCATCGTCGCTGTCATCGCTGGCAATGGAATCATCCCCATCATCGTCATCATCTGGACGTGACTCGGATAAATCTGATATGAGAGATTCCCATGCCGCCATATTTTTGGTTTCAGTGATTGACTCACTGGATTGTCGTTTTGTGGAGAACATAATGTTATATTGATATTGCCTGGAATATGTTAGTGTGATAGGGTGTCAAAAGATGCAGTTTTCTAAAAGATGTGTTATTGATCTTCATCGGTCGGTGTGATTGTGATGTGGATAAGAAATAATGCTATGTATGTTGTTCCTTTGTTGAAAAGTTCTAGAGACATGCTTTCATCACAAGGCCTTAGAACTTCTTCTACAGAATGATGAAGTTGGCAGTTGGCAACGTACCTGCCATGCTTGTTCGTTGTTCGATGATTTGACTACATATTATGTAAGCATCAGAAACAAACCGAGACTCCAGCCTGTCCGAACTTGGTCCGACCTTGGTCCGACGGTACTCATTTACTTGGCCGGATATATTGCTTTCATTCCAAGCGGTGAGAAGTAGATACCAGATACCCACCGATAGAGACCCACCGATCCTTTGGCTCATGCTTATGCAAGTTGCAATCATTCGTCGGTACAACCGCTTACGTCGCACCAGAATCCTTGAAACCGACTCTGACCGTGGCTATTCACTCCGTAATTCAAAGCAGGCGGCACCGATTCAAAGGAAGGGTCATTCAAAGGAAGGGTTGATTGGTGGGATAATTGGTCGGTTGAGCACAGATACTTCATGCGAGTTCATGCGTGTCGTGAGGTGCGCCATACGTGAGATCACCGATCACCAGCAGATCCAGTGCATAAGAAGTATATAGTATGGAGGTAGCAAAGCTAACCGACCTCCATTAGCAACAAACACGCTGCATGATGAAGCCACTTCTATTATGCACACCACTTACACTATGCCTACTAACCATCACTCCTCAAGCACATGCCCGTCCAGACGCAGCACAACAACAATACGAACATGCTGCTTCAGCCTCTGGAGAAATACAGAAAAGGAAAAAGAAGATTGCCCGACACAAACAAGCAGAACAATTTGCTACCGAAACCATACGTACAATCAATGAACAAATATCTTCTACCAACTCCAAATCATCTTCATCATCCGATACTGACTTTGCTATAAAATTCCATGAACGTCAAATCGAAAAACAGATCCGATTGGACCAACTCCACGCCCAAGTCTCTGAAACACTTCACGCACATCACTCGGGACAACGTCAACTATCTGATGTAGAATTAGAATCGCACACAAAGAAGCAAATGGCGTTGGAAAGGAAACGAACAAGTCTGCGGGAGGAAACTCCAGAGAGGTATTTGGACCGGATGAAACGGCAGGAGGAGAAATTGGTGAAGAAGGTGGAACGGAAGGAGAGGAGGAAGGAGGAGAGGTTTCGTAAGATGATAGATGGTGCAGGAGAAGAGTTGTAATATTTTTCATCGAATGTCATGCACTATAAGGATAGGTCGGATTTCTGAACAGGCTGCTGGAGTAAAGATACATAGATCTTGCAATGATCCTTGCCAGAATCACCAAACAGCTTCAGGTTCAACTTCAGCAATCATTCGGTAATGTCAACAGAGAGAGAGGATTGGATTCATGAAGAAAGATATATTATAGAAATTCATTAGAGATCAAGACATAGTTGGTATTGGAATGCAAGAAATTCAGAAAAATCGGTTGAGCTGCAGCAAAGCTAATGCATACAAACACTAATTTATATACACACGAAAGTCCCCCTAACTCAATCGCGTGCAGATCAATTTACAGACGTTGTGCCAGTGGATAACACTTTCAACATTCCTTTCGCTGCCATTTCACCAGTATCCCAAGCTCCAATCGTTGTGCCATACCAACTAGACGTAGCTTCTCCTGCAAACCAGATATTCTCAACTGCCTTTCGGAGCTGTTTTTGATCCTTGCTAGCGTTCCGTCCGACTATTTTGTAGGAGTAAGTACCAAGCACGCTCTCGTCGCTGCCCCATCTGGAAACTAGGTGGCGATCCGGGAGTGTGATTGTTGGAAACATTGCCTTGAGGTTTATCATGACATCGTCAAGAATCTCCTCGTCTGTTTGAGTTTCCATATAGCGAGCATTCTCTCCTCCAACGAATCCAACGAGAATGGGTATACCCTTGTATTTTGTAGGGTTCCAAAAGGTAGTCCATTTGCCGCTATTCTCATCTTTTGGTGGTAGAAGTTCGATCCATTCTTTGGCATCAGGCCATATAGCAGCACTCGGATCATTCCATATCAGTACACACTTGTTCATCGTACCAAAGCCCATCCCATCAATCGCCTCTTGCTTCCAATGAGGAAGGGGAGGAGTGAACTTGATGTTGCCAGCCTTCAATACATCCAATGAGGCTGTAACTAGAACCGTCTTGGCGTGAACTGTGCTCTCTTCTTCGTCATTCGTGGTGAAGGAAACCAAGGCACTGCTAGGATTGCTGTAATCAATTTCCGTCACTTTGCTATTTAATTGAACCTTGTGAGCAACGATAGGAGCTGCATACTTCGCCGCTGCGTTGCCATATCCAACACCAGGCACACTTGTGTAATATGCAGGATCTGGTTTATGTTCGTTTATCTTGTGTTCGGCAAGAGAAAGCTTGGTAATGTCATCGGCTAAATCCACCTGACCAGCGGCAGCCAAAACCATGTCGAGGAATTGAATATCAATTTCGTCAGTGAGTCTCTCTTTGTACTTCTCGACGGCGCTCCAGTAGCTTCGATCTTTGCCACGTTTTGCTAGCAATGTCTTCCTATACTTCTTGAATCCTCCCCATACTCTGCGCTCCAACTCTTTTGCATTGACATCTCTCATTCTTTCCGTCTTTACAGTTGCAGCATCATTTTTATTCGTACCACCATCTGTCACCTCCTCAACATCTGTTTGCAAGTAAAAGGCGCTATCAGCAATAGGAATAAAGTAAGCATCCGGTTTTCTTGTTTGAACTCCTTTCATAAAGCCACCATTGATAAGAGCATCTTCCATTTCGGTATCAGCATATAACCATTCAGCTCCCATATCAAAAGGTATATTTGTGAAATTACTGTGCATCGACGGGTTGTTGATGGAATTGTCGAGATTGATTGACTTTGATCTAAGAAGTGTGAATACATGAGAACATATTATGATATTGTGAACACAAAAGTGCTATAAATCAGTATACACAAAGAACTTACCTGCCCCCAATGTAATTATGAGCTTCAAGTACCAAGATATTCTCCACACCACCCTTGATCAGTATTTCTGCCGCTCTAATGCCAGCCCATCCAGCGCCAACGATCACAGCATCATATTCTTGAGTAATACCTGAAGTAGAGGTAGTTTTAAGGTGGGCCACCTTAGATACAGCCCGAAATGATTGTAGCAATAGTGTTGTACCAACGGCCAAGAAGATAGTTTTCCCCCATGCAAAGGAAGTTGAAAAGATGTGTTTACCCTTCTTTCCGCCTTTTCTAGCAAGAAATGTAAAGGTGCCATTGTTAGATGTGGATTTGTCTTCGTCTTCAGGAAGGAGCGACGGCGACGGCAATGAACGAAGCCTTCTACGTGGGTCGGCAAATCGGCTCATGTCGGTAATAGATAGTAGAATGAATACAATAGTGCAGTAGATACTCGGATTGACATTGAGAATGAGCTAAATCAGGTGAATCGCTGCTATGATGTAGTACGGGTAGCTAATGGCGAAGGCGCATCGCTTATTCATTCTCATGGTGGTTTGTGAAGCTAGCAGAGTGCAGAGTTCAGTTCATGTTTCATGTCAAGAAGTTTTCGAACGTCAAGTGGACACCCTTTTATTAGGTTGGTTGCATAATATCATCTCGCATAATATTTGATAACACAATCAAAATAGTGTACTTAGGTAAATATTTGGAAGATGAAAAGCACAATCTCAAAAGAGGGTAATTATTTGAGTTCATGCAAAACGGATACCAAAAATCCAGGAGAAAAGAAAGATGAAAGCGGACTTACTTAGTCCGTGAGCGGCTGGAGAAGAGTTGTAGTGTTTGATAAATGCCTCGAAGCAGTGCTCCTTCCAACGTCGTCGTTAGCATTCATCATAATCGTGATGTAATATCGAAGATCTAAGATCTCAACAACGAGCTTCTTTCGACGATGACAAGTCGAGGTAGGTAGGAGGTAGGAGTTGGGTCGAGCGACGTTCCTACGTAGACATAATACAAGTATGTACATAAGTACTTCGAAGCAATCTGCAATAATAAATCTGCAGCGCAAATTGGTTTGATATCTTTGTCTTTGTAGTCGGCGTTAATCCAAGTAGTCTGTATATTTACTGGCAGTTTTATTAATATTATTACCACCATAATATATTATTACACACGAAGGTTTTATTACAATGAGTGCAGCTGTAAAGGAGGACGGAGACACGATGCTGCTATGTTGTGCTTCCTGTGGCATCGCTGGAGGTGATGAGATCAAATTGAAGAAATGTACAGCTTGTCATCTTGTAAAATATTGCAGCATCAAATGTCAGAAGGATCATAGGCCGAAGCACAAACGAGAGTGTAAGAAGCGAATGGCTGAATTACGAGACGAAATTTTATTCAAACAGCCTGAGAGCAGTCAATATGAGGACTGCCCGATTTGTTGTTTGCCATTTCCGATGGATCCATCAAAGTATAATTTTATGTCATGTTGCAGTAAACAAATATGCAGAGGTTGC
The DNA here is from genome assembly GCA_036940005.1 of Skeletonema menzelii. Taxonomy (NCBI): domain Eukaryota; phylum Bacillariophyta; class Thalassiosirophyceae; order Thalassiosirales; family Thalassiosiraceae; genus Skeletonema; species Skeletonema menzelii. The sequence continues at coordinate 9,924 of JALLBH010001069.1, forward strand.
GAGTACGCCAATAAGACACGAGAGATCGAGGGAAAACTCGAGCAAAAGTGTCCATTCTGTCGAAAAACTTTGCCCGACACTGATGAAGAAATCGAAGAACAGTGGATGAAAAGAATTGAGGCTAATGATCCAGTTGCAATGCGCTATATTGGAACGGAAAGATACTACGAAGGAGACTACAAAAGTGCGTTTGAATATTGGACAAGCGCAGTCGCATTGGGAGAAGTGGAGGCGCATTGTCAACTATCAACTTTGTATCGGGAGGGGAAAGGTGTTGAGAAGGATACGAAAAGGGTACTGCATCATTTGACAGAGGCTGCTATTGGAGGGGACCCTCATGCAAGGCACAATCTCGGATGTTTGGAGAGGGAAAAAGGCAGAGTGGATAGGGCAGTGAAACATTACATCATTGCCGCCAAACTTGGATTTGATAAGTCATTAGAATGTGTCAAGGATCTCTATAAAAATGGGTATGTAAGCAGAGAGGACTTTGCTGCAGC
>JALLBH010001075.1:0-11099 GCA_036940005.1 Skeletonema menzelii
TGGATGAAATATAATCGGTTTGAAATTTGAATATCATGGGTTCGCCCCCCCCTACCGATCCAGTTGCCTCCTCCTCTAAGTCTAAGTCCAAAAGCGCATCAAGAACAAATAATGCAACATCAACAGAAACTCCCTTCGACAAGCTGGCTGATGTTTACGACTCTTCTTTTTGTGACACAACAGTCGGACGCCTACTACGCCGTCAAACATGGGAACATTTCGATGAGGCTTTTGCAACTTCAAATTTCAAGTCAACACAAACAGCACCAATTTTAGAAATAGGATGCGGCACCGGTGATGATGCCTTACATCTTGCATCAAAGTACGTATACGTACTTGCCACGGACTATAGTCAAGGGATGCTACGTAAGGCTCGTCAGAAGTGCTATTTAAATGCTACCGTTCCACGAGAGTGTCAGCCGACATTCAAGAAGCTTGATCTGAGAGATTCTCATTACGATGTTTCACTGGAGCCGATACACAAATTTGCAGGCGCATATTGCAATTTTGGAGGTCTGAATAATTTGTCGCCGGAAGATATTGGTCACTTAGCACATGAATTATCGGAACTGATACATCCAGGTGGCAAAGTAGTGCTGGTTGTAATGGGACGATTTTGCCTTTTCGAGACCTTGTACTATCTGTTAACGAGTAACTTCAAACGAGCCTTCCGTCGACTGAAAAGAGCTCGAAATGCTGAAAGTGTAGCCAGGGTTGCACCAAATACAAAGAAGCAGACTATCTACTTTTATTCACCTTATTTCATTGAGAAGACATTTGCTGATACCAGCCAATTCCAAGTGATAAGAAAGCGTGCGATTGGCCTCACATTGCCGCCTAGTCTGTGGTCAAGATCATCGTCTGAGAATATGCACCCTTCTTTGCTGTCGTTTCTTTCGTGGTCAGATTCCATGTTGAGTGGTTATTGGCCATTCTTTTACTTGGGAGATCACTTTTTGATTGAGTTTGAGCATTTATAAGGAAGTAGGTCGAAGTCACACACCATTTATTCTCCTTCTTCTTTAACACATGAAGAATTGAAGAAAGTGCAGCACAGGTATAGAACAAGCAACACATGCATCTGCAGCATGAGATGCAAACCCTGAATCATCATCGTGATCTAAGTCATCTAGGAAGGATGTAGGAGAACTTTGTTCACTTCTTCTTCGGCTTCTGCTGCCGGTGTTCGTATCATACATAAAATTCTGTCTATCATTGGTTGTAACGAATTTGACACTCTTTTTTGTCGTGGTATATTCAAAGGAACCATCTCGTTCTCCTCCACAATATCTTCTGATACCATCATTCAATGATGAAGTCTCATCATCTCTACAGTCACCACTTACATCCCGATGGTAGATGATATAATACGATCCTCCCAAATTTCGATCGGCGGGTAGGACAGACATGGAATTCGAAAAGTATTGAGGTACAACACAGTCTTTTTCCTGTCGTTGAGTGTTTTGCTTTGTTAGTTTGTCGTTTGTTGGCTGTGTGGGTACAATCATGGCTCCTTGTGTACTAGTCTGAAGGTAATGACTCAATCCATCCATTTTATTATCGTACAAGAAGTTGTTGACTACTCTAACTCTACTCGCTTTTTAAAGCGCAATCTTCTTTTCCAGATGGGTTAAGTTTCCAAGATAGAATAATATATTCAAAAGTAGTAGTATTGTAGGACGAAATATTGTTTCAAGATAAACAACAGCTTGGATGGTCGTCGTGAATGTACTTATGCGATCTTGGAAAGAGTTGAAAAAAGTGTGAGCTTGCTCGTCAACGACGAAAAAAGAAAATTTCCTGTCACAGAAACAAGAAACGAGAAAGGACAAGTGAGATGCCCATCTTATCCCTTTTGGAAGGTCAAAGATTTTTCGAAAATCAAATAATCACCATGAGATCATAATAAGTAGTAGAGCGGCCATCTATCGTACATCGCATCTCTCTCTCTCTCAGTACTCCTACAACACTAAAAAATGCCACAATCCTCCACAGAAGCCACCTCCTCCGGAGCCGCCTCAGGCGGTCAACTCGAAGAACGCATCGATCTATCCACCGAAACCACCCAAAAAATCGCTCAGTCCAAATCACTCCCCCTCACCGACGGCCTAGCCCTACTTTCGGCACTCGAAAAACGCTGTCGAGTGGGCAATGACACCCCCTCCTTGGTACAGGTATGTGAGGCCTCGTTGGAATTGTGTTTTGAGGCCAATGATCATGAGGCATTGGTGAACACGTTGAAAACTTTGAGTACGCGACGATCACAGAAGAGTAAGGCGATTGCTGCATTGGTTACCAAGTGTTTGCCATGGGTTGTTGATGTTGATGGAGATGGGTTCACCCCCCTCCCAACAGCAGACTCAGCAGCAGCGGCCAATCAAGAAAATTTAGTCACCGAACTACGCAACATTACCGATGGGAAAATGTACCTCGAGGCAGAACGGGCCCGTCTCACTCGCTCCCTTGCAATCCTCAAAGAAGCCAATGGGGACATTGCCACCGCCGCCACCGTATTACAAGATGTACATGTGGAAACCTACGGATCAATTTCCAAACGTGAAAAGATTGAGTTTATATTGGAACAAATGAGATTGACCTTGTTGAAACGAGATTATGTACGGGCGTATATTGTATCGAATAAGGTCAAGAGGAGTATGTTGGATGAGGAGGGGATGAGTGAATTGAAGATTAAGTTTTATGTGTTGTTGAGTCAGTATCATTCGCATGAGAGGGATGCGTTGGAGTTGGCTCGGTGTTTTCATGCCATTTATTCGACTGCCTCCTCTGCCTCATCGGATGAGGATGACGACAACAACAAGTGGAAGGAATCATTAACCAACACAGTAGTATTCCTATGCCTCAGTGAATACTCCAACGAAGTCAAAGATATGATGGAACGGATCAATCTAGACCCGCAACTCGAAAAGATTATCGAGTGTAAGGAAACCATCAAATCATTCCTCAAGAATGAAATTATCCATTATCCCCTCCCCCATCAGGCCATGTTGGAATCCATCCCGGCATTTGTCAACGGGGGTGAAACAACCGATGCATCATTGGCATTGAAGGAGCATTGGCATACCACCTTCCACACAAGGATTGTTCAACACAATTTACGTGTGGCAAGTTTGTACTACCGTCAGATCCATACGTCACGTCTTGCCACGTTGTTAAGTCTGAGTACTCCGGAAACGGAACAACATTTGTCGAATATGGTGTCATCGGGGGCATTGTATGCCAAGATTGATCGACCTATGGATATTGTACGATTTGCCAAGAAGAGATGTGAGGAGGAGGTGTTGAGTGATTGGGCGGCGGATATTAAGGAGTTGTTGGGGTTGGTGGAGGAGACTACTTATTTGATTCAGAAGGAGAATATGGTGCAGAGTCATTAGAGTAAGGTTTATAAAGATGTGTTGAGTGGAAATGATAATTATGATGATGTTGTGAAGTAATGGGAGGGCATGATGAATGTCCAAGAGTCACAAGAAGTTGTTGGGGGAGAAGAACAGAATTGAAAACCAGTCTTTTGGGGGAATGGCAGAAAAAAGAAAACACTCATACATATAACATTATTAAAAGCATTGCAGTTTAGTAGATAGTAGCAGCAGAGATTAGCATTTTTAGTTCTTCTTTTTTACAATTAATATTCCTTTCGTTCCAACGTCGTCATCTGCTCTTTCCATACATTGTAATAGCTCTCTTGAAATACACTTCTCCAGAAAAAAAAGTATTTCCTTCTCTCCCCCCCAAAGAGAAAAAGGTAGAATACCCTCCTTTTTTTCATTGTCTATACACTCTTACACAAATAATTACCTCCCTACAACAACCCACACAATCCATACATACATTTCCTTAACTCTCATAAAACAATCCCTGATTCGCCTTGAAAGGAATATCCACCTTTTGAAAATAATTCTGCTGCATCATTGGCGCCACTGTCGTTCCAAACGCCCCCCCGACAGCCGAGGTGATTTTGGGACGATATCCGTATACTTGGGGGGCGAGGTTGAGTTCCATTTTGGATATTTCGTGGGATACGGTGCGGGATAGATCCTTTGGATATATAATATTGTATGTATGGAATTCAATGTTGGGGAGGAACAGTTCATGTGAGTGGGGAAATCTTTTTCTTGAAAAATTGACAAGGGGCTAACTGCATGCATGCAGTTCAATTCACAAGGTGATGAAATCATTATTGTTAGTTGTAAATACTACTCACCTTCTCCAGGCTGGGGAGGACAATCTTGGATAGAAACTTGAATACCATGGTGCAACTGTGTGAATTCTTCGAAAAGTGTTTGATAGCGTGGCGTTTGTCGGTCGGCATGTTCCGTGTTCCGTTTTTGGTGTCGAGTTCTCGCTCGCTCGCTCACTCACTTCTCGCTTTATTCTGCATAGTCATTTGACAATGAAATAAGATGCCCATCTCATAATCCGCCACATCATCACATTTTACGAGAAAAGTTCCTTCCTTCCTCCTTCTTCCAACCAACCAAAATATCACCATCGCAACGGCACAATGACATCGTTTCAATCAAGAACAACCACGTTGCACGTTGCCACCAACGTTCCATCTACATCATGCTGATGCATCAAGAAACACTGTCTATCATAAAGCTCTCATAATAACCACCATCGACTGCAGCAACAAACACAGCAATAACAACAATAATAAATAGTATAGCAGTAGTCAAGAATAAAAATGAGTCCCAAGAAGGGCCTGCACTCCACCATCCCCACCACCAAAACACCACCACATCACCACCGCTACTGCACCCTAACAACCATTGTCAAATCAATCTCCACCCTCCACACCTCCTTCTACACACCCCATCACTTTCCCAAATTCCTATTCGGTTTCATGTCCATTAGTGGAGTGGCCGGTTATTATTGTATGGATTGGTGGTATGAGCGGAGTTTGGCGGAGCGTCAGAACATTTATAGTGCTGCGTACCATACTAATCAGAGTCAGAGGAGTCGGGAGGATCAAGTCAAGAGACAGGTGACAGCAAGGGATGGACACTATAAAGGACGTAAGGCATTGTTTGTGGAGAGGCTTAGTCCGTATCAGCAGACTGTATTGCAACAACAGCAACAACAGTGTGACGATGGAAGTACATCACTAGAAACAGAGAAACAACAACAACGATTGGTAACACTGAATGTTGTGGCTCCGGTTACTACGACGAATCAATCGATTAGTTTGCAACGGCAGGTTACCAAGTTCTGGTAGGTGGAGAGAGAGAAACAATATGTAGGGAATGTGTATATATCAATGAATATACATGTATTGATACAATCGAAGAGAGGCGATGATGATGATGTAAGAGGCACTGTGCTGTAGAACTCTGCTCTTCAGCATAAGAATCGGGAAAGAAAGTGACTTGGGAATAATACACAAAGTGTAAAAAACAAATCTGTACATAAATGTAAAAAGAAAGCTAAGTATGACGCTACATACCTTACTATTGTTCTTCTTGAATGAAAGTAGTAAAACATACTTAGGAACATACTGAGAAGACGGCAAATGCACCTGTACAATCAAGATTAATCTTTTACTGATCAAACCTATATACTTTTTTATCTTCTTCCTCTAGCATTAATTCTACACATACACACAGTGCCTCATGTGTGTAGTGTTGTCAAAAGTCCTAGTCCTTGTTTTGGAGTTATCTCCTTCAAACAAGCACAACATACACACACACACACAAGAGACATTGCCTTACTTTCCAAAACCAAGCCAAGGTAGGTACACAACCTCTGGCTTCACAACATACATGACACGTCACACTTTTAGCTCATTCCAAACGAACCATTTTGTATTACTCCTACAAAATCATAAGACTTCACACAGTGCTCTTTGGAGTAGGAAGTACCTCTGATGAAGAAGAGGATTTCATGGTCAAATTCTCCTCAAAAATAATCGGCACATCATTCAATTTTCCTGGCTTGATTCGAATAGTGGAGTTATTCCTCGTCGTCGAAGAAATGCTACTACTCCTATGACACTCAAACCCCTCCTTCTTTGAAATCAAACTTTCATTCAACACACCACCACCACAATCCATCCTCTCCATCAAATCCTCACCAGGCAACCCATTCTGCTCCCTAACATCATTGGCCAATGCCAAATCCACCTCCAACAACCCCGTCTTCCTATCTCGAAACACAAGTGGTGCAAAGTTATACCCAATCAACACATCCCCAATCTTGTACCTCTTGTATGCATGAACCGTCACGGCACTCACATTCGACACACCCGCCACAGTTAATATCAAATCTTCAAAGTCCAACTTTTCTTGAATGAGGTGGGGGTGTTCGAACCAACTGCTGGGCCAGGAGCCATTGTTGGCTTGGATTTGTTGACGTGCCTTGTCGGTTAGGAGGGGGGAGGTGGAGTCGAGGATGTGTACTCCGTGCCAGACGCGGCTGAAGAAGGGGTGTTCAAAGTCGACTAGATTGACGCTGTGTGTTTTTGGTAAAAGGTTGATGGGAGTGAGTAAGGATTGAGAATGGTGAGAGAAGAGGATGGGTACAAATCATACACAACAACAAAACGACAATGTACTCACCGAACATATTGAGAATGAGTAATCCGATCACCCTGTCCTTTAAACTTGACCCCCACAACTTTCATAATAGCATCCACAATCTCACTTCCCTCCTCATTACAAAGTTCATTGACCACTTGAAACTTGAGCACAGGACACCCATTGAACTGATCAATGAATGCCGATTCTTCCAATGGAGATTGGGATTGATTCATTGTCGTATCAACAGTCAAGGGATTCTCTTCATCTCGTTCTTCATCAATTTCATCAATGGGCATTTCAATGGCGCTGAGATTGAGTTTACTGCTGTTCAATGTGGAGTCATCCACTTCGACAAAATGTGAATGATTCTCATCACCCTCCACCACCAACTCATCCTCATCCTCGTCGTCCTCCTCTTCAACATCAAACTCCTCCACCTCCTCATACTGCAAACAAACCGAATTGGAAAACACAATATTGGCATGACTCTGTACACGATTCACCTTCCCAAACAAAATCGCCGCACACATGCCTGCATACAACAATCCCAAAAATGCCTCGGCCGTACATAAAAATACCACCCAGGTACATTGATGTGGTTCCGTGGCCAATTCTCCATTGGGGCCATTGGGTTGAAAGTCTCCACTTACGGCAGTGTAGATCATACCATACCCGACTGTTGTGAAGGTTGTCCAACTTAGTGCAAATGCATCACTGAATCGAGTGGCATCCTCGGTATCATCATTCCCACCAAAGGGAGATCCAGCCGCAACAATACACGCCGGTTGAGCATTCCCCGCAATAAGCAACAACCAAGCAAAGAATACCATGACCACCATATAAATCACCAAGAATGTGAGGAATACTTGAGTAAATGATCCATGGAATGTCCAATTGATATAGCGAAATAGACACATGGAGGGTTGGTAGAGATGAGAGTCTGGATTGGACTGTTGTGAGAGTGTGTTGAGGCAGGTGAAGTGATGAGAGTCGCACCAGTTGAGGATTTTTGAGTTGAATCGTTTTTTGGGGGCGATGGTGTATTGACGATGTTTGGTAGGAGTGTTGGTGGAGGGTTGATGATGATGATTGTGGTAGGCGGATTTGTACCCCTGGAGTGTTGGGGTGTTGGGTGGAAGTTTGTTTACGGCTGAAGGTGAGGAGGAGGCAGTTTTGTGAGGATGATGGTGGTTATCATCGTTATTATGGGTGTCGTTGGTGGTGTGCAGTGAACGGTAGAGATTTTGGAGGAAGCTGCCATTCGTCTTGGACCTGTTGTTGCGGGGTCGTTCCTAAGAGGTCACATGCATTAGTCATTGGCAGGGCAGCAGACGGAGAGAGAGTTCAAGTGAGTGATCAGATGAAAGCAATGATACACAATAGACGAAATAATGAAACAGATATAGCCCCCTATATAGGATCAACTTACACTAATCGCATGAGTATACAACACCCCCTCATCCGTCGTATTAATCTGACGAATGTGAACCATCTTGCCGTCAATCATTGTCGGCCCCACCGTATTGCCCGGACCGCCAGTTTGAGACGAGGATCCTGGAGTGTTGGGATCCCGCCGTCTTCTCATGCGTTTGCGTGCCATGGTTGGATAATGATGGGTCTATTGTCAGTATCTTGGCGAAAAAGTTATGTGATGTGTCGTTTTAACCACAGAGAGATGATCGTCACCACTTTCTTTCACACTGCTCTGCCGCTGCTTCTTCTGAACTCTATGATGTAGGCAGCGCCCTGTGGCATCCAAGCCGTCAATAACACAACCGATTCCTGCTGTTTTCAAGTACTCCTCTGGTAGTTAATGAGTACTACAAGGACGCCTCGAATAGAGCGTGAATTGAAACCGTTGCCGTTGTTTGCAAAGAGGAGAGAACCCGCCAACGCCTCAAAAAAACTGTCATTTTTGACCACAAGAAATGAAGCAAGATACTCTCGTACTTTCTCAAGCCCACGTCGGAACAAGTTGATTGAGCCACCGTAGGTCCGACGATTTTCGCCACAAAAATTTAGACAGGATTCTGAGATGGCATCTTATTTTAAATCTAACCTAGAATTATTCAATCCTACATCTAGGAACTAGCGATCTTCATTCACTAGGAATAGTAGCGATATTGTGTTCTTGAAGACCAAGTCCCCAAATTGAGATAGCTGTCTGCTCAAATGCTTTTATTTGTTCACAGTGTTTACACCTACCTCTGTTATCGACATTAGTCTTCCGTATTTTTTACTAGTAATTGTCACAATAGTATTAAAACTTTAGACAGACTATAATAATAATCTGAATCGTCGAGGTTGCCTTCTCAGCAGATTTACCCGATTTGCGCGCACTTCCAAATTTTCGACATTCAAGTCAGATTACCACGATAAGTGAAGTGTCGTACCAACCTTACCACGACAAGCAGTTTGTCAATTATTTGTCTTCTCAAAATTCTACAAGAGTTGTATTACTGTGTTGTTATTCAGTGAGGTTACTCTCTACTACTACTTTACTCAATCATTTTACTACTGCTACTGCCACTTCTATTATCATATATAAAACTTTTCCGGTTAAATTGACGCACAGCATCGGAACAGAGACAAAGATAGAGAGCAACTAACAAGCAAAACGACCATGAGCGGATTAAGTCACTACCTGCAGTCGAGAACTCAAAGTTCTCCATTGAAGATGGACACAAACACGTCAACAACAACAACAACTGAATCTGCACGAAGAACGAACGAGCAGAAGGAGCAGCATATGATGACAGTATTGCCTACGCTTACAGAAGAAGAGAAACAACCAAGTGAATGTAGAGATGACTACGATGAGATTTCAACAGCTACTTCGTCCGCAACGTCCGCTAGTGGAACAGAAAGAGAAGACCGTGGAACCGCATCATCTAGAAAGAACATCTTACTCCTACCAGCCAATAGCATGATCGATAGTAGTGGCATGGCGTCTGACACGGACAACGTAGGCAACAGCAACAGCAGCACTCCAAGAAGAAATGAACGAAATTCTCCTGCAACTTCGTCAATGATGAGTGATGAAGACTACGGTGGTGATTTCCATCTTGATCCGGGCTATGTCAAAGCCTTTGCATCACATGCTGCAGACGCATGTGTGGCTTGTTCTATACCTGTGCTGCACTTTATTCAATTCTTCATGTGTTAAAGAAGAAGGAGAATAAATGGTGTGTGTGATAGACTATGTAATTATAACACGTAAAACTAATCGTTGATGTGTTCTCAAGAACATTCTCAAGAACACAGCTATGTTCTCAAGAACAGAGCTGTATTTCTCATAGCTTGGTCTCTTCGCTAGCTGCTTTCATTTGCTTTGCTGCTGCTATTCGACTCCTTCTGTTTGACCTTCTAAAGTTGCTCTTTTAGCGACAAATGTGAGAGTAACCTTCTTGAATCGAAGAGAGGCTTCACATCGTATCGACGCAACTCAAAATGGTAGGATGAAGGAATCCAAAATCATCCTTTTAGCATGATTAAATTCAGATACTGAATTGACTGCATGGCCAGGGCCTTATGGTGAAGGGAATAGAAGCAAGACTAAAGAAGACGCTACAAGATGATGAAACCCAAAGAGGTCGGGAAAGAGTGGTGACACTACATCAGCATCATCTTTCTTTCGTCTCAGCATGTCTCGGCTGCATACTGCTTGCTATAAAACGACCCAACCGCACCGTATTCAAAGCAAACAACAGTTTAATCATTATTAAACTAACTCAATTCAACAATGCAATACATAAAGAGGATCTATCACCATCGTGCTGAAATTAACTTGAACGCTCTCTGAAGCAATGTCCTCATTTGATATGAAGGCTTGACACACTGACCAAGCACCTGAAAGATTTAGTTGAGGCTTTCACTCAAAAGCAATCATTTCATTGGAGCAGCTACCCTGATTTTGAATACTCGTCCTGCCCTGCTGATTGGCTTTGCACCAATTCTTGTATTTCACGTTATCACAGCCGCACACTGCATTATTTGTAACGCCATTACAGTCCTGCCCAGAAGGGATGGGCTTGCATTGTCCCCTACTACTGTCGCCACAGTCTCCTTCTGGAAAGTCACAGTACTCATTACTTCGGCAATTGCTGTTACTACTACACTCATTCCTGTTTACCGGAGATTCACACGGCTGATACTTGTCCACATCACTCGTAAGAGGACAGTTGGCGTAAGGACCACCAGATGCCGTGCAGCAGGGAGGACGCCCATTAGAACTAGGCCAGCACGAGTAATCAGGTGACCAACTGCTGCAATAGTTGCCGCCAGTTCCGGTGTTATCACACATGGTAGGGAAATTGGGACAATTTCCTTTAGCGCAGCAAGAAGGCCATCCGTTCTTGTAGCATGAGTAATTGGGACTTGCACTGCAGAATCCGCCTACTCTTTGCTGAGGCATGGGCGTAGGTTTGCGAGTTGGCTGATATATAATGAAAGGAATGATAAGTTCACCTGCGTCTTTTATACCAGTTCACAAAAGATTAGTCATGATGTACTCACCTTACGGGTTGGTTTGCGAGTCGGATTGCGAGTCGGATTGCGAGTCGG
>JALLBH010001081.1:0-18028 GCA_036940005.1 Skeletonema menzelii
TTCGCTAAACTTTAGCGATTTTATATATATTTTATATTTTTTGTATTTCTCAAATCTCCAGATGCCCGAAATACAAAAATATATTTTTCCCGATGCCTAGGGTGAGGGTGCGTGAAGCAAAAGTTGTTGACGGATTTCGGATTTGGCCTGAACACCAAAAACCCGCTCGAAATTGAAATTGGAGAAAGAAGAAAAGCCTTCCTTGTAAAAAAAGAAATAAAAGAATTCAACATACAATAAGTATTCGTCGGCAAGCTCTAGAGAGGCCGTCTCTCTGTTCTCTGTGTATTGTACGCGGAAGCTTTCCACGGAGCTGATAGTGAATAGGCAATTATGTTGTAATAATGTCTCTATCTTCTGCAGCGGCGGCAGCACTACATAATTCTTGGCGGTGGAATTGCGGGTTTGAGCACGACAAGTTACATCTCCTCGGCTATTCATGAACATCGGAGCGTCAGAATAACGCTCATCGATCGCAACTTCGTCGATAATAAAAGCACGGTGCCATCATCAGCCTGTGAAGATCAGCAAACAGAATGTTCTCACTTCTCCACACCCTCTTGACGCAATGGCAATGTACTATACTATGCCCGTCGCTCACAATTCCATGGTTTTCTAGATCACTGTTCAACGAAACCATCATGCCGGCCATCAAAGCGGCGTTTGATTCCAAAGATAATCCCGCTGTTTAAACCAGCGATAACATATGACTGGAAATCTCTCGTATCCGACCGAAGCGTGTATTCCTTCGCCACGCACTGTTTACTCCAAAAGCTGATGCACAAACAACCGAGACATCATCAGTGCAATGAATCGATATTAGAGTACGACATGAAGTGCCTTGATGATCAATCTGATTCTTTAGTGCAGAATATAAACTATGGGCGCTTCAAAGAGGGGACACAGCTCGTAGACGGCACTGTAGTAGAGTGAAATTCTTCCGGGGATGTTGGATTGCTCTGCCGGGGATTTTTGAGTAGATTGCAGTGCGCGTATGGTGGTAGATTTATTGTAAGGTCAGAAGAGAGTGTAGAGAGCCTCGTAGAGCCAAAGGCTGTGATAGGAGTGTTCATGATCAACATCAAGATTCAGCAGCTCTCAGTGCAGTGGTGACTGTCGACCAAATGAAATCAAGTCAACAATACATGCATATCAATTGCTGGTAGCCAAGGGGAATGGATCGAGACCATTATTCGATACCATACACGTGCCTTTTCCAATTTACCTGGTCAAGGGAAATTTGGTCACGATAGGCTCGTCTGACGATTGTATCTACAATATTACACTTCCAAGTGGAATCGGATATGAGGCTCCAATGGATCACAAGTGAATGGCCGTCGACTGTATCGATTGTCTGGATTCGTGGACTTTACGCCGAAGAAGGAACCTGATAAACATCGAATTGAAGCGCTCGTTAATACAGCCAAGGTTCATCTGAAGGATATGAAATTATCGATATAAGTGCATGTCATCGGCCATTTAGCGCAGATGATCGTCCTATCGGTAAAGCGGCGTGTTTGAAAATATATCTTTGTCTGGACTTGGGAGTAGAGGATGGAGCATCGGGTTGGGAAGTGGCTAGTTTGATGCTTGAATTGCAGTGTCATGTTGAACCAGAGCCATATTCACTACGTCGCTTTGGGACGAGGTAATGTTCAGGAAGTTAGGGAGACAGTCTTCTTCATTCGCGTAACTAACTGCGGATACCCTCGGAGGAACACTCGTGGTAGTAACATCCATAGTCCGGACCCGTTTGATACAGTCTTCTGAATTTCCATTCACTCAGCTGTCTTTTCAATGAAGGGTAATTGGATATACCAAGTGCCTCCACCATGTCGGACACTCTCAAGTGAAGTGAATCGCTCGCCTTGTCTTCTTTATCATAACTTTGAGTTGACTGCAGACGATTTCACATTAGCTCGGGGGGAGTGTAAGAACTACATTGTTACGAGGCTTAATCAAAATAATGTCACATAGCTACAAACAATCCTAAACAACAGTTATTTCAATCTTATATATTCAAGGGTCTTCAAAGAAGGGAAGATTCATCTGTTTCTGTAACTTCGTCCTCATCTTGTCGCTCATCTCATACTCCCTTCTACTTAATGTGTACAGCTCGCAAAATTCAGAAATACCAAGTTGACGCAAGCTTTCATCTGATCGTTCAAGCCCTCTGCCATATCCGTCAACTGGATCACTAATTGATCCTCCATTGCCATCTTTACCATTGATAAAGACACAATGTTTATGCTGCCGGTTGTCGTGGAAAACTCCAAGCATCTCACTCTGCCCAGTCATGGCCGTCTCACGGACGTTTGCCTTGACCCTCTTCACGGCAATCGTCTTGACCGCCTCATTGAGTTTGGACCTGATCTCAGGCATAGAAACCTCATGATCGGGAAGGCTCTGGCGTATGCGCTGCTTTGCTGACGGGCTGGGTATGGTGGACATAAGAAGAACGTTTTTGAAACAGTTGTATTTCTCATGTTTGTCTTCATCTTCACTTGCATTCGGATTGACAAGAGATACTGTTCCTGAATCGCCACGGGACCCGGCTGGGATACGAAGCTCACGACCTGGAGGGGTGCACAGAAGCTGCAAGAGCAAGTGTTTTGTGCCAAGTTCCGAGAGGCAATTACGGAGGTCACATACGCTGATGGAATGGTAGGTCTGCTCACCAGCGGATCTGACTTGAAGCATCTGCGACATATTATCCATTAAGCGGATTGATTCGAGATCATAAAGTTGATTCGGAGACTGACTGGGCGAAGTAAAGGTGAAATTGACCAAGTAATCGAACGTAGATGAAGGAGGGCGGCCATTCATTTCGATTGCCTGTTTCACCTCGTTGATTCGATCATTGAAATAGGCAGCATAACGTTGTTTGCCTAGCTCAACCCCTCCATCGGGGTTTGGATGGCCCAAAAATTGTGCGATACGCTTGAGTCCAAAGGTTGAGATGACTTCATCAAGGAGGGAGAGGAAGAAGTCTATGGAGCTCATAGAGCTGCCCAGGTCGTTCGTTGCGAACAATAAGTCTACCACAAGACATTCATTGAGAAGACGTCTGGATAAGTCATCTTCAAGACTGAAATTGCGCAGCGTTGGTGGCGCTATATGATGACGAAGCCCCGTGGCCGAAAGAGAGTGATAGTTGCAAATGATTTGACGCATCTCCGGAGGTTGCTGCTGCCAAAATCCATCCAACATTCTGCCTGGGAATTTCGAGATGATCGCATTAGGCCAGTTGAGTGGGTAGATCATTAACACCTGAATTCGATTCAAACCATCTTCAGTGTAGTTGACGGATGTGAAAAAAGATTCCAACTTTGCTTTCTTCTCCTCCCGTGCAGCCTCAAGTGCACTTTCAATAGTCTGAGGGTATGGTACGATGCAAGATAGCTGTGAGCAAAAAGCATTTATGCAGTAAAATGAGGCACAGCTGCATTCCGTGACAACAAACTCACCTGACTCAAATACACTCTGATGCCTGGTATCTCTTCCTCAATCGACAAGCCGGCCGCTTCAATATCATCTTCATAGTATGACTCAATGAGATCTGTGATACACGCCCACAATGTTTGTTCTCGTGGATACCACATGCATGGAATTTCCTCATTGTTTCGATCGATGAATTCGAATCTCACACGATCGACAATGAGCCTGCCGCGTTGACATCTTGAAAGCTCGCTTTGGGGGACCACACAGAAAGTAGCGTACTCATGACGGAGAGCCTCTTCCTCAGCAATGGTAGACGCATCATGAGTGAGGTAAAGGTAGGAAACTCTCCCATTGTGGCGAGGATCATCAGACATTTTCCACCGATACCCCAAGTTTGAAAATGGGATAACTTGCTCTTCAGAAACCTGATTATCTACAAGCAACATTGAGTTTGTAGGCGCTCCAAACTCAGCGGGCAACAAAAATGCTGCATATGTAGGCGCTTGCTCGCCGCTTGAGCCAGAGTAGCATGTGGCAATCCCGCCCAAATATAGATGGGTGCCAGGATTTTGATCGAGTAAGGTGACAATTGCTGGATCAACATGTTGAAATTTCCAATCCTTCGTTGCAGTCATGGATTCAATCTCCGCAGGCTTGCAGCCGGTGATGTGAACGTTTTTCATGTCAAATGTTGAAAACGACACTGTAAATAGATGAGAAAACAACCGAATTGGTAAGTGTAAGGAAGATCATTGAAAGGAGGCGAGGGGATCATGATATTATGACTCACCTTCGTTTTTCGGTGAATTTCGCAGTCGACGCATCTTCCTCGTGCGTAGAACGGAGCGTGTCTGTACTTGTGCAGAGGCGATGGCGACGGACTGCTCGTTGGTCTGTTGAGCTTGAGAAGCAGCGCGGCTCCGGCCGTTGCGTGTTGTTACTCTTGACGACATGGTGATTGTTACGCTGCCGTAGATTATGAGCTCACGGTCAAGGTGAGCAAACTTGTCCATGGCAGAGGGATCTCAAATCTCAACGAACTTTTTGGTGAGCGAGGTGAGTACCGCGAGAGGGACGAAGTTGAAGTTGTGGCCTCTTTCAGGCCTCTTTCTTTCTAAAAAAGGTACTCCTACTTATCTTATGTGACGTCAGTAAAGATTTTGTTCCGAGCCCGTCGATGACGATAATAATACTCCAGTAGCCGAGCCAGCTAGCATCTAGCATAGCGGAATATCATCATCCACAGTAGCAACCATGTCGTCCTCCAAGATGATCCCGCTCGACGTCCTCCTCTCGCTACCAACCGCCACAGAATTCCTCTCCCATCTCGGCGGCATCTACGAAAAGTCACCCACCTTCGTCGAACAATTCTACACTGAAAATCTCTGCCCCACCACCAACGACGCATCCACCATCCAAGCTACGAGATCACGCATTACCAATACTAAAATTCTATTCGATGAAATCAAACAATACGTCAAGCGCAGCCCATCCGAGGTTCAATTGGAGTTATTGCGCAGCCATCCTGATCTATGCCTCAAATTGGAACAAATTGACGCATCGAAAAACGATGATACTAATAACGACGGAGGAGCAACCATTACAGAAGAAAGTCGTCAAGAGCAAGGTCGTGCCGGACTATCCACCCTTACACCAGAGGAACGTCAAAATTTTACAAAGTGGAATGAAGCATACAAGTCAAAATTCAACATTCCCTTCATTCTCGCAGTTCGAAATGCCTCCAAGTACACTGTCCTATCCGCATTAGAGGGACGTCTATCCAATGTCAATTCATCCCAACAAGAAGAGATTGCGCATGCATTATTCCAAGTGGATAAAATTGCCTTTATGCGATTATTGGAAAAGGTAACGTACAGTCAAGATCAAGAGGGTCATGGGGGATTCTTGACATGTCATGTGTTAGATACTGCCAATGGTATTCCTGCTTCTGGAATGAGGATTGAATTATACAAATATGATACTGCGGACAACAACAACATTACGAAGCAACTGATGAAATCACTTGTTACCAACTCGGATGGTCGACTCCCCTCTGGACCAGCACTGAAAGGGTCGGAGTTTGCCGTGGGACAATACCAATGGATATTTTATGTAGGTGATTACTTTGCTCGATTTTCGTCGAGTCGGATTTGTGGTACGCCATTTTTGGATGTGGTGCGGTTGGATTTTGGGTTGGATGATCCTACGGATCATTATCATGTGCCTTTGTTGTGTAGTCCTTGGTCGTATTCGACTTATCGTGGATCGTAGAGAGATGAGAGTGTGTGTGTGAGAGAGACGAAGATAGAGTTGGATGCCGGTGTACGATAGAGAGGTGGAGTTTAGTATGTGTGTGAGTGAGAGAAAGAAAAAATTGTAGGATGTAGAGAGGAAAGGACATGGATGATAGACAGTTAGTAGTTGGTCTTATCTAGAGGGAATAACTAGCTCATTGCTCGAGGTTGATAGACATAACGGAGACTACAGAGACGAAGAAGAAATAGTTTGAGTAATTTTAGAAGCTGCTAAAGAAAAGTTAAGGATCCATTTGAACCTTTCAATGAGTCTACCACTCCTGAACATGAAAAGAGAGTATCCAACTGGATTGATGAGAAGTATGCATGCCCACAAAGGGCTAGATGTAGCAAGATTAAAAGGTGCTCTGGAATGCAAACAGCAAAATACCAACAGCCATCATTAAGTTGCTCGCTGTAGGCACATGATGATGATATCCTGAGCTAGGTGGAAAAACCCCACCATACTCGGGTCCATTGATAAACTCTTTCGTTTCATCAGACAGCGGAAGATCGACGAATGCAATTGTGTTGTCTGCCATAACATATGCAACATAATAATACTGAAAGATTGGGAAACCAAGTACAAAATTTCCTGTAGTACCAGTGCACACAACATTTTTCTTTTCCGTCTGCTCTGCCAACCAAATCAGAGGAAGAGAGAGAGTGATATTGGTACCGTTTACTCCCTCGATATCAAGCAACAGCGATCCCAATTTCTTAAGCGTAGCAAGAGGGGCACTCAACCAATAGTCACATTGGTTTTCGGGTAGCGGAAGTTCAATAGAGCTGGTTCCCGAATCAGTGAAGCAGTTGCCACTGTCGTGCTCGTTACAGTCACACTGGTCGAAGCCGGACTGTGTCATATTCGTCCCTGGCACACGAATAGCATTCAACTTGAGTAAGTACCAATACATCTTGTTGTAACAACTTTGCACGGATGCAACCTAATGGGAAGTACATATGTTAGAGAAGAGGTGCAGGATCATCATAAATGTCATCAAGCAACAAAACGTACCTGAGGAGTTCCACTGTTGTAGAATGTATTGTTCAAAGCAACGTCGCCTCCGAAGAAAACACCCAGACTTGGAACAATACTATCAACCTTTGATCCGATCGTCGCGGCGTAGTCACAATACAAACCAAAGACTCCGGTTGAGATGGAACCAGACGCGGTATTTTCCTTCAACATCTGTTCAAGTGGAGCTGGTAGGGTTTTCACCGTCATGTTACCTGTGTTGCAAGTCCCGAACGATCTGTAATACGAGTCATCGCTTTCACAAGATTGATTCCACAAATTCAAGACATTGAAGTCAGGAGAAGGAATGTTCACAGCACTGTTAAGAGCATCAAACGCCACGCCAATGATCCCGTCTAAAGGACTATCACAGATATACAACTGTACCTCTGATATGATACTAAAATGTACTTCATTCATTGATGCAATTGCTTGGCCGGTGTTGGTATCGTATGCTGTAATGTTTCCTTGAAAGATTTGACCAACGTAAAATGCTTTGAAAAGGTCAGCAGAAGGATCATTTGCACAAAATACGTTATTGCTATACGTCATGCATTGCGCATAGTCTGTTTTGGTGATGTCAACCGCCTCGTCAATGAGAGACTTATCACAGAACGCAAGTGATGAGCTCCCTGTGTCAATCACAATGTGCTGGTCCCTATCGACTCCTGGTAGCCGCAACGCCACCGTCAGCTGCTGCTGGCCTCCTTCGTTAGCACTGAGTTTAACATAGTTCAGGGGCAGCGCAACACCTTTGGCATCGCCTGCATCAACCGAAGCCATGGCGGCCTTGACAACGTCATCGACTCTCTTGGCGGCTTCGGCTTGATTGAGGAGTAGCTTGCGCTCATTCCCATGATCTTCCGCCGATGCCCAGATACTGTTGCCGTGGTGTTGAAAAGCGAGTAGGGCGGCGAGGGCAGAAGCGAGCTTCATTGTTAATGATCGTAATGTATGAAACGGGGCCTTACTTATTAGAGGCGCGCTACCACTTACTGCGACATAAAGTGTCAGGTTGCAGATTGCAGAAAGTAGATGTCATGTGCATCCTGAGTGGGCTTCTCATTCTCAAAAAGCTAAGACAGCGTCTTCAACAACTTAAAGCTCAATCAAGCTACTAAAAGGTACTTACTTACCTATACTTGCTTTGATTTGCTGCCGTTCTCCGTGCGTCAAGAAGTACTCCATACATAAAAGAGCTATATATATGTATCTATTAAACCGACCTGCAATATTGGCCAGGTTTTCGGTGTTTTGGACTGTTTTGACCAATCCTTTTCAAGCGCTTGTTCCACTTTCCGATGCTTCCAAGCTAAATATAAGCGGGCCAAAACAGCCCAAAAACCGAAACCACAGCCTGCCTCCCATCACCATCACTCAAAAGGTATCCTATCCCATATCATTTTCATTCTTGAATTGCTCTATATTCCTTTACCTTTATTGGCGTATTGCAACTGGATCATTTGCTCTCTACTCTCTTCTCCATCATGTATGCATCTCTTTCTTCATCGGATTCGGACGTATAGGTATAGCCACAGATACATAAGATTTGCATCAGAAACAGAACGGGCAGGTAGTTCTCTTTTTCGACTCTCTTTGTACTCTCGCTTTGTTTGGCACAAACACATCGGTTACAAATTATTATTGCGTTGAAGTTGCGCACTATAAGTCTTCTGGACACTGACTGAAGCGCAGCTGAGGTCGGAATCGGGTAGTCTTCAATCTCAACGACTTCAACTTAAAGGGATGCTTTCATTTTCACGTCGTCATCTGTCGTCATCTCATAATTCATCCGCTCTAAGTAATACATAGAGAGCACAGCAAATTAGCAAGAGAGATGAGAGATGCAATTTCTTGCTTCCGAGACTGTATCATTTTCAAAATGGTAATCGCCAGAATCAGTCGGCCAGACACAAGAAAGTGATTCGAAAGTTGCACAAAGAAGCCTTTTTGTGCACTTTCACCTAAAAACCATGACGAGCTCAACGCCTACCACTTCAAATACAACCGTCACGACAGTCCAACACACCAATTGCAATCCATTATTAATGACCTCCCCACCTACAGTACCATCTTTCAAATAATACCATCATTAATCATCCAATAGTCTCACTCTCCACACACCAAGAGAACTCATCTAGAACGAGAACCCTTCCACACACAAAGAAAGAATGAAGAACTACATAGAAATATCCGCCGTAGTCCTATTCGCCATCCTTGTTCATTCTGCACTGACTGCCTCATTGGTAAATATATTCATGACACTTCATGGTGTTGGCGGTGGTGGTGGGGGTTTGCAGTCGGCTACTACTGATAACGATTTATATTTTAGTGATGCGTTGAGAAGAACGAATGGAGTCGTCGGCGATAATAATGATAATGTCTCCTCCTCCTCGTCGACTACTGGCCAAAGGGATGACTCTTGGCGGTTGGTATCGTATAATTTTCAGCAGCAGAGTGTAGTAGCCAAGAAAAAAATTGTATCGGATGATAATAATATTTCATTAGAGACATATTCGGCCATGTTGATGAAGCAGCGACAAAGTGAAGGGGGTAGTGATGATGATGATGCTGTAGAAACGATAGAGAGTTTACGGCTTCGTGCGAAGCAGTCGAAATTTAGATATATGAGATAGTAGTGGAGGGTGTGAAAGAGTAACCTTTGAGTTGCTCGTTTGTAACGGGGGGAGGGGGAGGCGCCTAAAGACCCTCTGGCTCTCTTGATTAATGTGCGAATATAATGCTATGTAAAATAGTTGATAATTGCTGCAAGACTACTTATCATCTTATCTCCATCAGTTAAGCATACCCATTGTCTCGATCAGGACAGCTAATTTACGATGGGGGGATATGATGGGCTGCTGCTTATCCATCTAGTAAAAAAGGCAGATGTTGTTTTGTTAATGTGTACTCCTATTCAGCATATTCTACGCTATCCGCTGTCTAGAAAGCTCTTCGCTGGATGACGCAAGTTTCCTTCAATTAATCAGCAGAGACCCAAGATATAACTTAGGATGATGGGTTTATTTATAGATTATGCGTCTCTTTAATATGGTCATTATTGATGCATTCCTTTTATTGTATTGAGCAACCCACACCAGGGCAATGAATACTACGACTCCAAAGACGTTTCCCTACTTCCTTCGAACCAACACGAACGGTCACTCTGCACAACGGACAATGTCCACTACGCTCCGTAAGCCACGGAATGATGCAGTCTTTGTGGAATACGTGATGGCAATTGGGAAGGACTTTAAGAGTATCCCCCGCCTTGTAGTCGAGGATACATATTGCACAGGAAGCTCTGTTTGAATGTGCTGCTGAGGGTGACAGCTCCAGTATTGTAGCTTCTGTAACTGCTGGTGATGATCCTGCTCTTTTTATTGGTGAGGATTGAAGTGGAGGTTGTGATGACAATTTATGTCTTGTTGTAGGCGTTTCGCTTTGGAAGTAAGTGATCTCGGGTATCAAAGAGGCTTCCTCAATGCTTATTAAATCCTTTTGATCATCATTTGAAGATGAAACATTCGTCGAATTATTGAAGCTCTCAATATTATCATAATTGAATATGGCATAGTAATACATTATGTCTAGTAAGGAAGACATTCAGTGTTGGAGTGCGAGTTATATCGGGTGAGTCGTATATCGTATTTGTTTGACTGTAGAGATTTGACACATGAGCATGATGAAACATACCTCGTGATTTTGTAGTATTGTTTCTAGCTTTGGATGGTTCCATGATCGTTATCGAGAGCAGAAGGGACCGCCGAAGAATGAATATGGGATTGATAACAAGACTCAGAGTAGATGCTCCGGCTTCTCCTCGTGAAAATGTGAAGGTCGGAACAAAGAAATGACATCTCGGGTTCGGGTTCGCTTCGCTTCCTTGACACTTGACACGCTTTGAAAATGTCTCAACTCTCACCTCAGCGTTGTAGGTTGCTCTAACGGAGGAGCTGCTCATAAATTCCGATGCATTCACAATGAAATAACATCACATATCTTGCTCTGCATTCTCTATATTCAACAATGAAGCACTCTACCGCTCTTCTATTCCTGTACGCTCCGTGCGTTCTTGTTAGCTCATTCACCAACACACAAGGTTTCATCCATGTTTCTACCCGACGACAGCCACTTTCGATGCCTCCTCTCAAGGATTCCCTCGCTCCACTATTATTGCACCTGCAGCAAATGCATGATTACAAAGACACATCGGTGAAGTTTGATGACCCTATTACTGGTGCGACTGAAGATTCATCCTTGTACATGCCCTATGATCTGTTGCCACCATCGGTGAGTCAAAAGAAGAGAGTTTATTCTTGAACTGACACGAACATCATTACTCATTTGTCATACTTATCTTTCTTTCTACAGAATAATTGGGTAGCCAACTCGACAAGGCGTTTGTCTCGTATTGATTTGCAGAAGGCAATAACGAAAGTGAAACGCTTCGTAGAGAGTCGATTTGAAACCGACCTAAACTTGTTCGAAGTAAGTAATAATGCGTCACTTCCGCCTACTCATGCATACATACAGCTTACCGTTGAATACTCATTTCCACTTTTACCTTGTTAGCACACAGCACCAGTTGCATTCCAATCGGGTACAGGAGTCAATGACGAGCTAGATGGATCGGAGTCCAAATCGCCCGTCAGATTTACCGTCCCGAATCAATTTGTACCAAGAGGCATTGCTCCCAAACCTCTATCAGAATTGACTCCTGAAGAACAAGAAGAGGCCAAGCGCTACGCCATGGACTGTGAAGTAATGCAAAGCCTTGCAAAGTGGAAGCGCATTATGCTTGATCGGTTGGAGGTGGATATAGGAGAAGGTATCTATTGCAGCAGTACGTCGATTCGTAAAGGATACAAAGGAGACGTTACTCACAGCGTTATTGCTGATCAATGGGACTACGAGATTCGCATCAAGGAAAAAGATCGAAATGTAGAGACGCTCAAGTCGTATGTGAATAAGATTTGGAAGATCATTACCGATGCTGAAGATTACATCCTGAAGGAGTACCCATCAATCATTCTCGAAGGTCATTCTACCGCCGCTTATAGACTACCAAAGGATATCACCTTCATTACTGCGGAGGAACTACATGCCAAATATCCCAACTTGGACGTGCACGGTAGAGAAGATGCCGCTGTTCGAGAATATGGAGCAATCTTCATAGTAGGCATGGGTTGGCCACTCAAAGATGGATCTGATCCTGAAGAAGTAAGAGCGCCTGCATACGATGATTGGAACTTGAACGGTGATATCATTGTGATGCACCCTCTCACAGGATACCGTCATGAACTCTCCAGCATGGGTATTCGAGTTGACTCTAAATCTATTGTGGCTCAATTGAAGCACCGTGGAATGGACGATCAAGTCGATCTACCATACAATCGCGCTGTTATTAACAACTCACTTCCCTTTTCCTACGGTGGGGGTATTGGCATCTCTCGTTTGCTCATGCTATTGCTACGTACAGCTCATATTGGTGAAGTTCAGTGTGGTGTATGGCACGATGAGCATTATCGAATGGTATCAAGCTGTGGTATTGATCTGATTCCTGATCGAATTGTCGATCTCCAGTCGAAAGAAAACGACTCAGACAAAAGAATGCATCCATGAGGAATCTGCATGTGTATGATGAGGAGAGGATAAAGATGTAGAAACTTAAAACTATTCACGAAGTAGCAAGCTACACAAGATGATGAACATGCTAAGTATGCTCATTTCAATACAGCAAGCTAGCGATATATTCAGCCAACACTACCATTTAGCTCTGTCGTCGACGAATAATAATTCCGTGTCTTCGGTCCAAACAGCACTCAAAATTTTTCCAACAAAGAGACACCATCGATCCTTTTGATTTCGGTAGATATCGGTAGCTGTTTCAGCTAATGTCATGAGACTGTGTGGATATCGAAGCAGCGTCAGCAACGGAAAGATGACGATGGATGTTCCATTGAAGAAGCGAAGGATAATGGAGAAGACTCCAATGTCACATAGCTGTCGTCTGGATGTGGTATGGAAATTTAAATTATTGTTCACAAACATGTATGAGAATAGCATCATCATGTGTATATCTCCCCTTCTATTTCTTCATATCATGCCCATATATTATTTCTTTACCAAGGAATTCGCAATCCATCTTCACAGTTAATGAATGCTCCCGTCTCCTCCATCCCATTCTTAATAACCTCATACAACACCCTCTTGGCTCCCACACTAGGATCCACTGCACCCTCAATCTCCCAAATCGCCTCATACTTCTTGGTCATTTCCGTCTTGTTAAATCCAGGATGCAACAACAACACTGGATATCCCATATCCTTCACTTCCTCCGCCAACAAGACCTGTCCCATATTACACGCCGCACGAGACATGTGATGTCCATAATCTCCCCCCTTACCTGCATTCTGGGTAGTGCGCCATTCGACACTTCCAGCCTGGGAGGTAATCGTGACCAACTTGCACCCCTCGGCCAAAGCCTTGGCCTGAATCAATGCATTATTCATCCTCAATGGTCCCAATCCACAAATATCAATCTGTTTCAATTGCTCATCAAAATTCAAGGAGTTGTCCTTGACCAACTCACACGGTCCATAAAAGTATCCCGCCACATTGAGCACCACATCCAACGCCCCTCCATCACCCTTGACCCGTTTCGCCGCCTTATTCACCGCCTCGGTATCCACCACATCGACTCCATCATAAACATTCCACTTGCCCACCATCTTTTCCAACTCTGGCGAAGAAGACCGACAAACGACAATGGCAGTGGCACCAATAGCCACCAATTCCTTGACAATTTCCAATCCCAATCCGCGATTGCCACCCGTGACCAAGACACGTTTTCCGGATAGATCACCTCCGTCGTACATACTTTCAATGTCGAGGAAGCGTGCATTGTTGGCGGATTTGGCGGCAGCGAAACGGGCTGGTTGGTCGGCCATGGAGTGGGTGCCTCCGCGTGTTTCGTCGAATGACATTGGAAGTGATGTTGTGGATGATGATAAGTTACGGATGGAAGTTGATGATGAAAATGGAGTAAAGGCTGTAGCAGAAGAGGCTAGGAGCAATGATACTAGTGGTGCCGTGCTGGTGAGTTTCATAATGTTGGGTTTGCTGCTGAGAGATGATACGATTCGTCGACAGAAGATTGTGAGCGGCAGTTTCATCGAAGTAGATAAGATGAATGCATTCGTCAAATCTTTATCTGTATTTCTATCTGTAGCGTGGAGGTGAAGAGCCGGCGGAGATAGAGGTCGGCATGAAATTATTTTGTTGACTGACGTACTTGAAATTGCACCCATATATTACAATGCATTTTATTGTTAGGGTATAATTGTTGGAGAGCTACATTTTTAATAAAAGAAGTACTGCCTTTGAATTGAAGATTTACTGTGTAAATGAAGAAGGGATACCACTTGCAAATGAGAGAAGCCCAGAAAGTCAATCTGGAAAATTCAATTCAAATCAAAATGAAGATGATGTGTTCAAATTGTTGATGCCAATGTTCTCGAGCTTGACAACGCTGAATAAATAATACATAACAATAAAATAAGGATGTACATAAAAAAAGAGACGTCTCTTAGAAATTTTAAGAGACGAATTGACAAAAAACGTCTCTTAAAAAATTTTAAGAGACGGATTAGCACCTCTACCAAAGAATCACCTTTTTTCACCCCAAATCAAATCATCTTTTTGGATGTACATAAAAAAAGAGACGTCTCTTAAAAATTTTAAGAGACGAATTGACAAAAAACGTCTCTTAAAAAATTTTAAGAGACGGAAAGACATCTTTTAAGAGACGACCCGTTTTTTTTCATTTCTGTCCAAATCGCCAAATCTCATTTCCCGGCCCCGCCCGCCGCCCGCTAGCTCACTCGTCGATTTTTTGACCATGAATGCATGACACACGACACTGCGGCTGAAACACCATCAACACAAGATGCTATAACGTCCCTGTACCGACACCGAATAACAGGAAAAATTGTCACTAGACCAAACAACTACCGCCGAATCCATTGGTGACAACAGAATTTGCCGTATCTCAGCCGCTTCTTCGCTATTCGATCGTCTATCACCGAGTGAGAATTCAACACGGAAACGTCTCCAGTCAGCAGAACTGCTGCTCTAACATCACTAAGTGAGCGAACGAGAGATTTCCATTGCGTCGAACAGTTGCAATTCGCTTATCTGTGTCGTAGTATCATGGAATCATTATCAAACTTTCTTCTCAATACATTTGCTGCTGTGGTTGAGTTGGCCACCAGAGATCCAGATGTTCAACAACTTCATGATTGCATTGATGCTTTGAGCACAAGGAGAAACAGAAATGATACTAGTGTCAGTGCAGACTCACCAAAGTCCAATGGTACCAATGCTGCAGCTGTATCTAATTCATCGTCATCTAAAAGAAAGGCAGCAGGGAAAGATTTGTTGAGCATGTTCTTTTCCAAAGCCAAACCCAAACCCAAACCCATTCTTATAGCCAGAGCTGATGCAGATATGTCCAAGTCTAACCACAACCAAAATCAAAAGAGGAAGAACACCAGCAATGGCAACGGTTCTGAAGAATGCTTCTTTGACGCCAATGAACATGAGGGCGATGCAATAAAAAATCCAGATGATATACTTTATCCAAATGGCAACAGAACTATCACACTAGAAAAGGGAGAATCACTTGGTTGGGCCCTGAAGCCTACTGGCCATCGAAAGAAGAAAGATGGCACAGTTGTCAAGCATAGGACTTGCTTGGGTGCTTTCGTTTGTCCACAACCATCTTGTAACTTCATCTCACGACCCAAGGTACCAGTGCAAAAGAAGAATCACAGTAGTGTTCCACTAATGGGAAAAGATACTAAATGCAAGACTCACAACTGTGAATTGGAGCATGTTCCTTGCAATGCAAAGATAACCATTACTGAGTCACCGAAGTCTGAGTGTGTTATGATTCGGACTGATGGGAATCATGATCATCCGAAACCTCACCGCATTCATGTCTCGAAGCTTGGCAAAAAAACTATCCATGACCATCTGCAACGCAAACCGAATGCATCTCCAATTTCAATGAGAGTAGGAACAAAAGGCGTTGCTCCTGTATGGGAAAAAGATGTCACACTCTTGAATTTTGGTCGTTTGAGGGCGGCAGTGCGTACAGAGAGGAAGGTTAATCATGGAACAGTAGATATCGCTGCATTTGACAAACAAACAAGTGGGTCCTTCATAACTGCATCGAGTATTTCTAGTGTAAATGGGGCTATTATTATGCAAACAGACATCATGCGCAAAGTACTGAAGGAGAGTGATGTAGCAAGCGAAACGGATACAATTGAGGGCTTTCTAAGGGATGACGTTCTGCCCGATGCCAATGTAACAGTGACATCATCATATTGCTCACTGCTCGAAAAATGGTACCCAACACAGATGGCTATTCTATTTGGCAAGTCAGGTGAGCATTACCTGAAGTACTTCAACACCCTCCTGCAGAATGGGTATGCGTACAGCAACTTTGATGAGTTTGACAAAGAATTTATGGGAATGGTATGCGATTTCTCCGACGCAGAGAGGGACGGATTTAAGAGGGCAGTGGAAGCAACATTCAGTTTGAGTGAAGGAGACTTTGACATAGAGAAATACTACACTATGTGCACGGTTCACTTTGATCGGTCCTTGGCCAGAGTTCGTCGAAACAATGCAGTTGTGCCGATGCAGTTGAAGGATGAATTTACTTCTCAGGTGACGGCCTTACGTGTCGAGACAGACAAAGAAAGTTTTTGGAAGCGAGTTGCAGAGCTGAAGTCTGATTTTCCAAAGTGTAAGAAATGGATCGACTGGTACTTGAATCCAAAGAGAGGAAAATGCTTCTTCCCATCTTTGAAAGAAGAAGACTTTGTTGGGGGTGTCGAGGACACAAATGCACAGGAGTCAGCTGGTCGCACAATCCAATTAGCTTATGATGGGAACGGGATAGCTCCAAATATTGCTGACGTTTTCATGCACCTCTTTCGTTATGCCACCATGTGTGATTATGAATACAGTTGTAGGGCGACTGGTCAACCTACTGATTATTCAAGGCCCAAAAGCCCCCCAAAGAGATCGCGACAAAATGATGGCCGCGCACCAGACACAAATGAAACTCTCTTCTCGAACGTTAAGCAGCGGAAGAGCACTGGCCGCAAGCGTGGTACAGCAAACAAGGTTCCTTCTGGCAACACCATTGTTCCCATGGATGTTTGCATTCCATGGAGTTTCAAACATGAATCCCCAGATGGTGTAGCTATTGAAGTTACAAATACATGTGCTATGGACACAGTATTGATGGGACTATTCCTTCTTCGTCAACATGACCATCATTTGCAGCTGAAAATCAAAGCAGTAAAGGCGCTTGATGAAGTTCTTGATATGATTCAGACGAAGAAATTTGATGAGGCGAGGTACGCTTGGATTGCACACTCTCGTGGCCGTGACATGACGTACTTGGCAGAAACATACATCAGCAATCACACCTATGATGATGGACGGCAAGTTACTCAATGGGATTGCACAAGTTCTCCAGGCGATCAATATGGAGATGCAATGAACGCACTGTTCCGAATAGAGTTTTATGAAGAGTACCTAAATTGCAGTGGGGAGGGAGGGGAACCAGGATGCAGTCATTATCGTGAATACAATGATTTGTATTGCTATGCTGAAAGAAACCAGAAGAAACAGAGCATTAACATCTATGCAAGAGATGTGAGGGATATCCAAGGTCTGCTGGACTCCCACTACAACGAAGGAGGAGATGGGATTGAAGTAGATTGTGGCTTTGGAACTAAGCTCAGTCGAAATGAAAGTGGAAAGTATGCCAACTGTGATGGCCGGCGTACTTACCGAAAAGTCATTTTAGATGGACCAACGATGTTGATATTTGAGAGGGGTATCATGAATTATTCCAGAACTGGTGTTAATTGCATGAGAGACATTCACCCCCTGGTGAAAATTGGGGACCAAAAATATGCTCTTGTCTATTGCATCCTAAGCAACCTTTCACACTTTCAAGGCATAGCAATCGTTTATGGCAAGTATTTGTGGTATGACGGCATTAAGGCAGTTAAGATGAAATGGGTAAACGGAGACACTCGTTTTGACAAAGGCTACAACGTGCACAGTATTTGGTACAAAAGAATCGACAATTTGGACGAATCATCAGCATCCGAATCCGAGAACAAGCCAGCACACAAGTCCACCAAGTCTGCTCCCCAGAAGAGACCAATCCCAGTGTCACAGG
>JALLBH010001092.1:0-14707 GCA_036940005.1 Skeletonema menzelii
AACGACCGAAAGTGAACTGTGACAACTACATTATGAAGTTCTATCACGGTAAGTTTTCTTGCGAATCAGTCTTTTCTACCCCGGTGTGACGACGTGATGCTGATTTAGTCTCCTCACTATCCTACTTGTACTATCTTCATCAAATTTCAGGACTCAATGCACTTGATATTCTGAAGAAGAAGATGACCATTAAATATAGTGAAAAAGTCCGCGTTATAATCGAGGAAATGAAGGTTGCTGCATATCACTCAGAAGCCAATCACGGGCACATGCTGCGACTGCTGGAGGCAGAATGGAATGGTGTTAAGAAGGCTCACGACGGTGCAGCAGTAGCAGCATCCTATGAGGCTGCCATTGCAGCAGCACGAAACTCCAAGTTCATTCATGCGGAGGGACTTGCCTGTGAAAAGGCTGGGTTCTATCACAAAAGGATGAAGGATGCTCAAAGTGCTATGAAGTACTTCAAACAAGCTCGTGAGTGCTATGCAAAGTGGGGTTCGAATGTGAAAGTAGCGTTTGTCCAACAGGAATTGGAGGCATTGGAAGGTTTGCATTCATAAACATGCGAGCGAAGTGTGAGGTGGCGCAGATTGTCATATCTGTTATTTGATGTGATTTAGGTGCCGAAGCATATGCTTTATCCGACGGATACAAGCAATCAGGCAGTTAGTAGATAAATATAAATTTATTGGGTTATTTTATCATCATGATGATTAACACATTGTGGGTCCTCGAGCATGAGTTCATTCTTCGAAGAGACGAAGTTCGAGGATGGTTGAATGCGGATAATCCCTGTGACAGTAACAAGTGGATAGTGCTATTGTTCAGGATGGCAAGGAGAGGAACACATATTTTCTTCATTGTTCAAAGGAGGTAAATAGCCAGAGTAGAAGTGGAGCCCGATGGTGTAATGGAAGTAATAATGATGACACTCGTTTACTAAAGTTTGAACATAAAATGAGCGACCCCAACTCCGACTGCAAAAGAGCAATCAACGTATCTCAGCATCCTGTTATTCCATCAATTGGAGAAATGGCAATACGCTGTTGATCACAATGCTTGCACCAGACGTCACACGTAGCTCTTGCCGTTCTCTCTGCCCCCCCGTCTCAACTTCAACTCCCCCGTTGTCAGCAAGATTGGCCTTCCATAGAGCGAGTTCAAGCAGCGTTGTAGCCTCCTTCAATAACCTGCGGTGTTCAGTTTTGTAACAATCGAGTCGGTGGGAGGCTGATTCCATCCACTGACGTATTGCTTGTGTCTTGTCTCCTGTGATAGTGGAAAGAGTTTGGTTCATTCGATTGATTTCATCCATCATTTCACTTCTCCAGATCTCCAGATGTAAAGAGGCAACGGTGTTATGGATTCCCCCAACTAGGTCTACTGATGTGAGCTTTGGGCAATCATTGAATACATCACTTTCGATCATGATGTCTTTCAATGGCAGGGCGATTCGTTTCAATTTCCAGCAGTTGATGAATGCGCCTTCCCCTAGTGTTTCCAATCCTTCACCAAATTCCACATCAGATAATTCATCGCAATCACCAAATGCAAACTCTCTAACGGTCCTTACAGTTGTCATTTTGATATTCTTCAATGCGGTGCAGCTACAGAATGCGTCACGTTCGATTGTTTCCAGCTTGTCACCAAATTCAACATCCGTCAGGCCGGTACAAAATTGGAATGCCCACTCTTTGATTATCTTGATACCCAGCAATTTAATACTCCCTTTCAATGATTCACAGCCCCAAAATGCACCCAGCTCAATTATTTCGATGTCATCATGAAATTCCACAGAGATTAATTGATGACGGTTATAGAATGCCTCTCTCGGAACTATTTTGACGGATCGATGAATTATTGCCCGTCTCACGCCATCGGGCACCCGTTGGTCACCGCCCATGTAGACAAATATCTCATCATCATCTCGCACCTCTGCCATCATTTTATTACCTCCTTACTTCCTCGCCGTTGCCGTTGTTTGTATGGCAGATCCTTATTAGTAACGAAGGACAAAGGCAACAACCCTTTTCCACCAAACTAATGATGTGCGCCGGTGGATCGTCGGAAGGAGAAGCGGGAACGAAGCTCTTGCCTTAGCCTTTTTCATTTTTAATAGCCACCTGTGCGTGGGCGGTGCCCACGTGGGGCCCGCAACTGTTGAAAATCAGGTACAAAATGAGCTCAAGTCATACCCCTGAAATGACCAAAATTCTATGTACCTTCCTGTGGGCTGGCCCAAGTGCCCTCTAATCCTATTGCCTAGTGGCTATGTAAGTATTGTAGTAATAAGAGTATGAGGTCAGAGTCAAAGAGCACATTAACCATGACGTGATTATTTGTCGCCGTTTATCACCGTAGGTTAGATAGCCAAGATAAAAATTTCTGTGTAGCAACGCTCTAGACAACCAAAGCCGAGTTGACAGTGAAGAAGAAGCTCTTTGACAACAAAAGGACACGTCAAAATCTCTCTAGAGAGGTATTTCCGCTCGATCGAAATATATCGGAACAAAAAATAATCAAGTCCAATAACACACCGCAGCTATATATATAACAAAGATACATACTTATGAATTCCTCCTCTCTGCCTCCACTTGATACTAATCATACTGATATGGCTGCAATAGATGATGATGGCGATAATAACGGTAATAATGTGCTCAATGATAATAGTTTGCCCACAAAAAGTAATGAAAATCCAGGTAAAGTTATTGTCAAACAACACAAACGCTCCACCAACAACATCAACACAGGCCAACGCCATAAACGCCCCAAAAGAGCACTGTGCACCCATCCCAACTGCACCAATCAAATAGTCAACAATTCCCTCTGCGTAAAACACGGCGCGACAATCAAACGTTGTTCCGCTTCGCCCCATTGCTCCAATTATGCTCAAGTTGGTGGAGTATGTACGAAACATGGGGCCAGAAAAAAGATCAAATTGTGTTTGGCGGAGGGGTGTCGGAATCAGGTTAGGAATGGGGGTGTTTGTCGTAGGCATGGGGCTAGGAATGGTGGTGGTGGGGAGGGACGAAAGAAGACGACTGTTGTTGCTGCTGCTGCTGCTGCTGTTGCTGGTGAAAAGAGAACGAGGGAGGCAAATGCTAGTGGGGAGCAAGATGATGATACTAATAATAATGGACCACCGTTGAAAAAGGCTTCAACATTGTCGAAACGGAATCGTCCATGCACATATGAGGGATGTCCCAATCAAGCGTATAGTGGTGGAGTGTGTCGACGACATGGTGCCAAGGTCAAATTGTGTGAGTTTGAGGGAGGGTGTACGAATCAGGCCAAGAAGGGTGGAGTTTGTTTCAAGCATCGGAGGAACAACAAGTTGTTGGATAATGGTAGTAGTAGTAGTAGTGGAGAAGGCGCAGTGGAGGAGGCTCCGTCATTGCCTGTAGTAGTCATGATGAGAGAAGATGATAATGGTGCTTCACTCATTGTGACGAAGCAGGAGGAGGAGGATGAACCCGTCACCGCTGCTGTTGCAGCTGCTACTGGTAACAATGCTCTCGTGATGGAAGGAGAAGTGACTTTGCCGCAAGTAGTACTCCCTCCACTCGATGATGTTCCAAATGGCAGTATCGACGAGGCAGCAATTTGTATCCCTATTGATAATATTCCCACCTCTGCTGCTGCTGGAACGGCTGGCTCTGGTGGTAGCAATGGTGGGGGTGAACAAAGCGGCACCACAGCCAACAACAACAACAATAACAACAATGCCACCACCAACAATAACAATGCCACATCCGGAAAGAAATATCAAACAAACTCCCCAAAGCGCTTCAACAATGATTTACCATCCAATAATAAACAATTATCATCCGAAGAAAGGAAACATCGATCCATCCAAAAAATGCTCAACAACAATTTACCATCCAATAAAAAACAACCAACTACCTCCTCCAATCAATCACCCTCCTCCTCCAACCGTAAAAAACGGGAATGCTCCTCAGAAGGGTGTACCAATCACGTTGTCAATAATGGCGTATGTATGAAGCACGGGGCCAAAGTCAAGGCGAAGCAATGCTCCGCTGTCGGGTGTCGCAAGCATGCCATTAACGGAGGTGTGTGTATCACCCACGGAGCAACGTGGACACGCAAGATTTGTACCAGTGAGGGGTGCACCAACTATGTTGTGAGGGGGGGAGTGTGTGTCCGACATGGAGCAACGTGGAACAAGAAACTTTGCAGTGTGGAAGGTTGTAAGAATCAACGGAAGAAGGGGGGAGTGTGTATTCGGCATGGGGCGAAGGTGGCGTTGTGTAAGGTGGAGGGGTGTGGGAAGCAGACGCAGTATGGTGGGTTGTGTTGGAGTCATGGGGGTACTGGTGGGAGGGATACGACGCCTGGTTGGAGGACACGGAATGGGGTGGGGAGAGGTAATGGGAGGAAGAAGAGCAAAGAGGGTGCCAATGGTGATGAGAAGAAGGCGGCGGCGTTGTGAAATAGTGTTGCTCCTGCGCTGCCAAGAGAGGCAGTATGTGTGAATGGGGAGATGATCTTCTATCATCATTAGCAGGGAGGACAGGGCATCAACCAGACGGTGATGTGATGCTGCCTGGATAATGCATAGTACGTGTAAGCCTAACAATTCATTACTTACAATTCCTTTCGGCTGTTATATACACCGAGCTCGTTATTCCAAGACAGCTTTGGTAGATAAGAATAAGTAAGTTAATAGCTCGATACACATTGCTCGAGATACTGCTCAAAACCTCAAAACAGTACTTATCAACGGAACAATGAAACTCAAATCTCTTGACCTCAAATTATCTGCCTCCCACATCAAAATAACCAATCCTCCCACACACACACACACACATACACACATAAAAATCACCACCACCCTAATCTTTCAACATATGATCAATATTATGCAACCCCCCAAAAGGACAACTCTCCATAATCCCCACAATCGTATCATACAACAATTGCACATGCTTCTCCTCCTCGGACGCAAATGCTGCTAATACCGAAACACCCATATTTGTCCACCGTTCTAATTTGAATTGATACATTTCTGGTTCATTTTTGTGATATGACTTTTGTTTTATGGGGAGGATTCGATGGCCTAGTATGTTGCCACTTTCTTTATTGTTGTTATTGTTGTTGTAGCTGTCTCCACCATGACTAGGAACACCACCACCACTAGCATTATTGGCAGTAGTAGCACCAACAATATCACCAAAGTCCACTCTCAACTTGACCAAATACGCCCGTTCCCTCCGTCCATGATATGGATTCTGAACCCAATCATCCAAATGATCCTTGGAACGGAAAATTAACAAGGAATGCGAGTCGTAGTGCATCCACCAGCTTGGATGCCATTTTTTCATTAGGAGGGAACGGAGGGAGGTTCGTGATTGGATGGGACCCATTTGGTGGATTAGGTCTGGGTTTGGAAGGGGTGAATCGGATGGTGGTGGTGGTGGAATGATGTTGTTGATGGAGGGTGGTGATGATAGAGGATGATTTGGTGGATGTATTGTTACTGTCGAAGGTTGACCAAGATGTTGTTGTTGTTGTTGAGAGGGCGATGATAGTTTTTTGTCATGCTGCCTTATTACTTGATCATGATCATCATTTCCTGGTGATAATCGCTTTGCCATGGCAAGTAGTGAATCTTCCAAACTTTCCTCTTGTTGTTGTTGAGTACTAGAAGTACTTGCAGCACCAGGTGATGACATTATTATTTCTTGTCTATTTGAATGTTGCATTCCACCATCAGAAGCACAGCTATTACCAATAATAGCAGTAGTAGCCTTGATCCTCTTCTTTTTCTTTTTTGATTTATTGCTAGGAGCGCCACTAATAGCTGATATTGGAATATTTGACATGTCAATTTCAAACTCCTCTTGAAGTTGTTTCTTCTTCTTCTTCATTTGAATTTGTCGATTATTAGATGTTGCACCTTCTGCCTCTTTTTTCATTACTGCTGATTTCGAGTAATGATGATCTGCAGCATTATGATGATGCAATAATTTGGCCATTTCCAATGTGCTTTGTAAGCCAACCTCGCCAAGTATCTTCATGAGCGCCATGCTGTCGTTATTATTTTTTGTCGTTATATCCATTACAAAATCATCATCATCGCCGTTATCGTTCGATTTTTGAGAAATGTTATCCAGCTCTGGCTCCAAAGGATGAGGCATCATGTCGGTATCTTCCATCATGAGAATTCTATCAGCATTGACGGCTATTTGAAATTCATTGCTGCTGCTGTCGGCAGTGTTATGACTCCAGTAACGAGCCATGAAATCCTCCCACTGCAAATCATCATCGCTGTCGTCATTGTTATCTTCTCCCGCTTGGCTGCTTTCTTCTTCTTCTTCTTGCTCATCACTGTCGCTAAAGAGGAGCGATCGCTCTTCTTCGGACTCGTAGGCCGCTGATGCTGTTGATGGTGCCGCTGTCATTGTTGCGTAGCATGCCTCTTTGATGTTGTTTTTGGGCGGAAGGTAGGATGCAGGCGGTCGGTAAGTTGTTGTTGTTGTTGCTCTGGTTGTAGTCGAGTCGACAGCGCGCGGTAAGCCGTCCGTCATTTTTTTGCATTATTTTTTGGAGAGCGAGGAGCGAGGAGCGAGCCACGAGCCAGAACAACAACAACAAACTAGTACATAACCCAACGAAGCTGGAGACGGAGACAATATATTCAACCAAACAGGAATAAATAGACATAGTAATCATGGCGGAGGCACAGGGAGATGAGGAGGAGATATTTGTCTACATGGGTGGCGATCAACAAGTGCCCTGGGGTGTGAGACGTGCAAGAATTCACAAAGATGTCAAAATAGTTCCGAAAAGGGCATTCTATTGTCGTCGACAACTAATTTATGTGGAATTCCATGACGATATCGAAATTATTGAGGAGTATGCATTCTATAACTGCATCTCATTGAAAGGGAGTATTAAATTGCTGGACGTTAGGATCATCAAGGAGGGGGCACTCTTTAATTGTGAAAGGCTGACGGATGTTGAATTTGGTGACAAGCTGGAAACAATCGAACACAGCGCATTCTGTAACACCGCATTGAAGAAGATCAAGATGNAAGTGGGGTTCGAATGTGAAAGTAGCGTTTGTCCAAAGGGAATTGGATGCATTGGCATTGGAAGGTTTGCGTTCATGAGTATGCGAACGAGGTGTGCGAGGTATAGCGCACATTAACATTATTGACATTGACATATCTTTGTTTTGCCGTGGCCGTGATTTAGATGCTGAAGCATATGCTTTATCCGACGAATTAATGCAGAGTGAAATATTAATGTAGTAAATACTTACACCACACGATCTGCGCAACAGTGTAGAGGTTGTATGAATCATACTTAGCATGAAGCCTTTACACACAACAGCGGCTCTAGAGTGCAAATCCCACACCTCCCTTTTCTGTGTGTCTCAAATGGTTTCCTTTCTTTTGGAGCTTGCGTTCAGGCACGGCAGGATCGAAGCCTACTACATGCCCGACGAACGCAAGGCTCGCATCGGTAGAATTCATGCTAAACACGAGGCAGTTTTTATTTTCGAGCGATCAGTCAGCTATGACGCAAGGAAGAAGTATTGACAGACCAAGGATAAAAAAAGCGTCATTATAATAAGAAATCAGTTGAGCAGGTAATATCCTGGTTTTGTTTCTATGAGACTCAAGCAATAGAAATTGCAAGTGTAAAGAAGATTGGAGAGCATCATACTTGAAGATGCATCAATATCTCATTCGTAAGGGCGTCCTGATCTTGAATCAATAATCAAGACTGAGAATGCTGGGATATGACCTTTTGTCAGTCAATGACCGCACAGTTCGAACAGCACCCCCTGAATCACTGGATCAACTTGGACACGAACTAGCGAGAATTATTTGTGCGGTTGCTGAAGCGGATGAACACGAAACAATTCTGTTTGCCAAGTGGGATGTTAAAGACGGTTTTTGGAGGCTGGTATGCGGGGAAGGAGCAGAATACAACTTTGCCTACGTCATGCCCCAACCTCCAGGTCCAGGCGAGCCAATCCGCATTGTGATTCCAACATCGCTCCAAATGGGGTGGGTGGAGTCCCCTGGGTATTTTTGTGCCGCCTCTGAAACTGCACGAGATGTCGCCGATACGTATGTCCGCACACCAATTGGCTCACTTGGCTCCCACAAGTTCTTACACCTGACGCAGACGGGCGACTATCCAACGGTGGAGGGATCACAACGGGATCTCGTTTCTTTTCTGAAATACTACATCGGGGTCTTTGTCGACGATTTTATCGGCATCGAGTTAGAGGAGGTGACGTTTTTAGAAAAGGTTTTTGTAAAAAAATTATAGCGTTTACCAAAGTTACCAAATCATNTTTCTTTTCTGAAATACTACATCGGAGTCTTTGTCGACGATTTTATCTCATTGGTCATCCCACGAACCCAAGCTGACCTCGACCACGTCGCTTCAGCTATCCTCCACGGTATCCATGACGTTTTTCCACCAAATGATTCAGACGATAATGAAGATCCTACCTCATTGAAGAAGTTGCTTAAAGGCGAGGGCGCTTGGGCTGTGGTCAAGGAAATACTCGGGTGGGTTTTTGACGGCGACGCAAAAACTATCGAACTGGCCCCAGCAAAAGCTGCTGACAGATTAAACCTATTGGAGGAATGCCTTACAGCGGCACGGAAAGGAAAGGCTTTTCCCATGGCAAAGTTCCAGAAGCTCGTTGGAAAACTTCGTGATACCGCTATTGGCATCCCAGCGGGGTTAGGACTGATGTCACCACTAAATGCTGCTTTGTCAAGCGAGAGAGAGTACGTCTATATTGGCAAGAAAACCCCCCTTTTCCTTTGCCTGTCTGATTGGAAATTTCTCATCAAGGTCTCCATCAAGGAACCAACCAAGTGCCGAGAACTCGTAGCTGCGGACAATCCCGGGTATTGTGGTATTGTAGACTCATCCAAACATGGAGTGGGAGGAGTGGTATTTGGGCACAGAAAATCGTGTCACCCTCACGTCTTCCGATTCAAATGGCCAAAAGAGGTTCAAGAGGCGTTTGACAAGGGACACATCAGTATTTCGGATTTGGAACTCGCGGGTTTACTCCTCTTATGGATCACTATGGAGGGTTGCATCGGCCCCGAAAATCTCAAACATGAACATGTGTGCCTGCTAAGCGATAATGATCCATCTGTAAACTGGCTAGAGCGGATGTCTTCCAAAAAGTCCATTGTTGCAGGACGCATCCTCCGCATTCTCTCCATCAGAATGAGACATTGCCGAGCTTCGCCGCTCACACCACTTCACATCCCAGGGGTTCACAACCGCATTGCAGATATTCCGTCGCGAAGTTTTGGCTACAAGAAGGAATGGCATTTCGAATTGGACACTGATTTCTTACACTTTTTCAACAAACTCTTTCCTCTTCCAAACCAGGGCTGCTGGCAACTCTTCAACCTTCGGCCTACAATCACTTCAAGAGTGATTTCACTTCTTTTGCAACCGCATGCGCAAATGCACGTGTGGCTGCGACTTCCAAAACTCGGCGAAAGTATTGGAAACACTGGCAGGTGTATGCAAAATCTTTTCGAACATGTCCTTACCTTGACGAGGGACGAACAAGCTATTCAACAAAAATCAATGTCGTTGGGGGTTTCGCAGCACGGGTCCGCTCAGGATATTATGGCAGAGGGAAACAAGTCGCCGTGGCAACAGTACGTACAGCTCTCTCGGCCGTTGGCAAGACGATCGCAGTGGACACAGGATACAACCCACTCCTCTTAAAAGGGAGTGAAAGCAAATACCTCCTTCCTCTCCAAGATGCTATCACAGCGTGGGGGAAAGAGGATGGCCCAACAAACAAAAAATTACCTGTGGAGGTGGACGTCCCCGCATATCTGGCCCGTACAGCCTACGAAGACGGTGACTCCCCTCTCAGCAAGCGGATTGGCGACTTGTCACTGGTTGCGTTCTATTATCTCCTACGTGTGGGCGAATATGCCGTCACAAGCTCTGGCGCAAACAGCAAACAAACAACGCAGTTCCGTATGCGAGACATTGCCTTTTACATCAAAGACAAGCGTGGGAACCTATGCCAACTTCCCCGCAACGCCAACGAAAAATGGATCCTAGACAAGGCAGTGGGTGCCACACTACGTCTATCAAATCAAAAAAACGGGTGGAAAAATGTCTGTATTCACCAACATGCCACTGGAGACAAACTCGTGTGCCCTGTCAAGGCACTGGCTCGTATCTACTGCAGCATTCGCAAGCACACATCCGACCCAGATTGCTTACTATCATCCTACTGGGACAGCAAAGGCATCAAACGAAACGTCACCCACCGACACATTAGTAATGGCTTAAAGCTCGCAGCCACTGCGCTAAACTATCCTGTAACACGCGGAATTGACATCGACAAAATCGACACACACTCGCTGAGGGCAGGCGGTGCCAATGCACTCTCTCTTGCAGGATACAACGAAACACAAATACAAAAAATGGGGCGCTGGAGGGGACAAACGTTCAAAGAGTACATCAGCGACCAATTGGCAAATACATCCAAAGGGATGTCAAAAGCAATGAGCAAAACGTTCAAATTTGTGTGCATTTCAGGCGGTATTCTTAATGACATCACCACACAAACTATCAACACAGCATACAACTAAACCTGGCCGCTTTGTCTGGTATGGTTTGAAACAGTGGTATGACACCAACAATACTTGGTCGACACCTCCTACCTGAGCACTGTCCTTTTCATTCCAAATTACCACAAGCTGCCAGGGCCCGCAAAGGCGGTGCTCTGTATTAACGATTTACATGTATCACACTGATCAAAGGATCATGGCTATTTTCTTTTCTTGCTACTCTTTCTCATCGGTGACACGTTCTGCGAGCACGAGCTGGATGCTGTGGTGCTGGACCTGACACATCCTCCATCACACATCCTCCTTTTCCTCTCGTGCAGGTGGGTTAAATCTTCGACAACTCGAACTTCTCAACCTCTTCGCCCTGAGCTTGCCTACACGACAAGCAGGTGGGCATAGAAAGCTCAAGCTAGGGTTACATCCTAACCCTAGCCGCATTTCTGTCAAAGTCTTTTCGCACCACCAAGATCTATCGTAGCTTTGTACCATTTGTGTCCTGCTAATCCGGATTGGGGTCCGTAGGAACATAGGTCCAGTATTGAAAGTACTTGATTGAAAAAAAAGAGAGGGAAAGGGTTCCGGGCGAAGACAGACGAGACGAGGAGACTGTCTGGTTGTGTCGTGTGTCAGCTACGATAGAAGAGAAAGACCATAAAGTGTAGGAGTAGTACCATTCCCTCTCAAGGATGAGACTACACTTACTGCCTGCTACCTAGCTAAGTAGCTGTGATGAAGTGTAGCGACTTCACTCTCTAACGTAACAATGAATATACATACAATTAGCACACGAGAAGAAACAACAAAGATATGCAGTGAGTGAGTTACATTATATTATATCATTGCCAGAAATCTCCAGCAGCATCATATATGCCACTTTACTTGATGAGATCACGCATGCTAAATAAACGTTATTGCTACATATACACTTGTCTATACATATCATCTATCTTTATAGAGTAGACCTTGAACACGATGATGTATTCAAGAAGTTAATAAAATGTATACATCCTTGCTCGAGGAAAAAGAAACAAAAAGTTCGCCTCCATCTTCCTGAGGCGGTCTTGATGCATCCTTGTTCATGATTCTACTACACAATGTATTTCAAAGTGTAATGACTCGTAGTTTGTAGGGAAATAGGTGAATGAACCTTGAGCAAGAAGTACATAAGAAGAAGACTTTTCATATCTCTCTTGTTCAGTACATGATATCTCTTGCACTTTTGCAACATCTTCAATTCTCTATTTTGCATTCACTTCCCCCCACTTCTTCTTCGTCCATAAGCTACTATTGTTGGGTATTCCATACCATCATAGTAGAGTGGGGTTGCATCTTCTACTATCACATTCTCCAAACCGAGTACAGTTTGGTAGTAATCTATCAAGAAACTCTTTGAGAATCCATCGTGCGTCCCAATAGATGCTTTGGCTGCTTCACTTAACTTGTCTCCAGCATGATGTCTTTTTTGATGTTCTTGTACTTCTTGGTGATCATGATGTTCGTGATGATGCTCATATGTTCTGCATTAGTAGTAGCAGCAGCAGCAAAGTCAATTATGCAAAAATATCCATCCGGCTTGAGGTATTTCAACAATGCCCTGCCAATAGCAGTAACATCCTGAAGATGATGAAATGTATAGCAACTTATAATCATATCAAAACCCTCCATAGGTAATAGTGTCGTCTGCGCATTGTCGAGTATATCCATCTGAAATGCAGTTACATTGGACCAACTTTCTTGTTGAATCTTGTGCCTCATACGATCAATCATTCCTTTGGAAATGTCAACACCTGTAATACTAGTTACATTGAATCGCAGTTGAGCTTCTAAGAGTCCAGTTCCACAACCAAAGTTTAGTACATTGGTAGTAGGATGATCCACCTCTCGCGATGATGATGATGGTGGTGAGGAGAAGAGGAATCGACCCAAGTGGTGCATAATTGTAGAGTAGGATTCCCGAGAGACTTTGACGTATTCTGGATCGTCGTCCCATTTTGTTGCCTGTTCATCGAAATGATCTTGGTTTGCCTTGAGTAGGCTTGCATGTGCGGAGTCATCGACTTTTGTTTCCATGTTCACTTCTTTATGATTGTACTATGTATGTTGCTTTGAGCTGCGAGGCTGACGTTCAGTGAAGATCATTAGCCTTCGCTTTTCTGATTTAATGCAGATTAAAAATACCAGTTGAAGTTGGAAGTTCCTACCTTGGGCGGCGC
Organism: Skeletonema menzelii; assembly: GCA_036940005.1. Classification (NCBI taxonomy): domain Eukaryota; phylum Bacillariophyta; class Thalassiosirophyceae; order Thalassiosirales; family Thalassiosiraceae; genus Skeletonema; species Skeletonema menzelii. The sequence goes on from JALLBH010001092.1 coordinate 12,827, forward strand.
AAAAAAGTGTCAAAAAGATACAACTTCTGAGCGAGCTGAGATCATGACGAGCAAGCAGCTTGATAATAAGAGTAGCACACAAATCAGCTTGCATTGACAAAGCTTCCACCGGCAGCAGCAGCCGTCAAACCTCCATCATGTCACCAAATAACGAAGCACACCTCAATAATGAAGGCAACCTCTCCGGCGGCGCCCAGCCCGATGCAGACGGCTACTTCGGCAGCGGCGACTCTCAATACGGTGGAGCCTATTTGCCACCCCCACTCGTGCCGGTCATGAAGCAAATCGATATCGAATACAACAAGATCAAGAATGATCCCGAGTTTCTTGCGGAACTTGCCACTTTGCGCAAACAGTTCGTCGGACGTCCTTCGCCTATTTATGAATGCAAGAACCTTTCCAAAAAGATTGGAGGTGCGGACATTTACCTCAAACGAGAAGATCTAAATCATACGGGTAGCCACAAAATCAACCACTGTTTGGGCGAAGCTTTGCTTGCAAAAAAGATGGGGAAGACGAAACTCATCGCCGAGACAGGTGCCGGTCAACATGGCGTTGCATTGGCAACAGTCGCATCACTATGTCAACTCGAATGTGAAATTCACATGGGAGAATTGGATATAAAAAAGGAGTGGCCAAATGTGCGTCGGATGCAAGTGTTGGGTGCCAAAGTTGTTCCTGCCACCGAAGGGGGGAAGAGTCTAAAGGAGGCGGTGGATTCGGCATTTGGTGCGTTCATGAGTGATCCTGAATCTATGTTCTTTGCGATTGGTTCCGTGGTAGGTCCTCATCCTTTTCCGATGATGGTGAGAGATTTTCAGGCAGTTGTGGGTTATGAGGCGTAAGTTGTTTTTGTCTTTTTCAATTTTTGTTTGCTTGCTTTGCGAATGTTTGTTACTTGTGTATTTAACTTTTTGCTTGTTCAAACATCCATTCATTCATGCAACAAATAAATCACATCTTGCCATTATAGTAAGGAACAATTCAAAGAGTTGAACGATGACAAACTTCCTGACATGTGTCTAGCATGCGTAGGCGGCGGATGCAACTCGTTAGGTCTGTTTACTGCTTTCTTGGATGATGAAGAAGTGCAATTAGTTGGTGTGGAACCAGCAGGGCGTGGATTGGACAAGGGTGAGGGTAATCACTCTGCAACAATGACTCTTGGGGTACCCGCTGTGTTGCATGGTATGAAGTGCTACACACTCCTGAATGAATCTGGTGATCCAGCAGCTGTGCACTCATGTGCTTCTGGACTCGATTACCCCGGAGTTGGACCACAGCACTGCTGGATGAAAGATATTGGACGTGTCAAGTACGAAACTGCAACAGATGACGAGGTAATCAATGCCTTCTTTGAATTGAGTCGAATGGAGGGTATCATCCCCGCATTAGAGTCGGCTCATGGACTTGCCTATGCTATGAAAATTGCCAAGGATCTTCCCAAGGGGACCAAGTTGTTGGTTAACATGTCTGGTCGGGGAGACAAAGATCTTGATTATGTTTGTGATTTGTATGGTGAAAAGTTTGGTATTGGAAAAGAAGGTATCTTTGCTGGCCCTCCCAAAAATGAGTAATGCTTGTGATTGAATTATTATCGGTAGGCAAGCTTTTCCGTGAAGAAATCTTAAAGGAATGAAAATTTAGGAGTTTGCCTGAACAGATATTGTCATGATGCTTTATTTACCCTTGGGGGACGTCAGGCTGATTGGTAATAATAAATACTCCTACATAAGTACTTATGTAATAATGTAATGAGTATTCCATGTTGAGACGGCATCCGATCCAGCACTAAAAAGATACATACATATTCTCTCTCGACTCGCTGTATCATCTGCAGATTGGTGCATGATGCTACTACCACTAATCAACACAGTTGGA
>JALLBH010001099.1:0-15416 GCA_036940005.1 Skeletonema menzelii
GAATAATGCAGTGCCCATTCTCCCTTTTGAACACTTCCAACTCTGCCAAATGATCCTCCCATGCACTGGACTTTGCATCCCACGTAAAACCTAACTGCTCAAGCTTACGAATACGATCCTCAGTAATTTGAGACTGCTTGCCTGCTCGAAACAGCTTGTATTGCACTCGCTGACTATGTACCCAACCCCCAAGAGCTCCACTTCTGGGAATAATGCAGTGCCCATTCTCCCTTTTGAACACTTCCAACTCTGCCAAATGATCATTCCACCTCTTTGCTCTTCGGCATTTGTAGCACAATCTTTTTTTCCCCTTTGTAACACCAGTGCAAGTTTCAGCTGAACAGGGGTAGTACCACGTCAATCGCCTATCACGTTGCTTGCGATCATTGACTAATGGCCGTTCGCTGTCTAATGGCCGTTGGCGTTGCCTTTCACGTCGATTTTGATAGCGTTGCTTTCTACGTTGATTCTGAAAGAGACGTGCTATATCCTCGAGACGTCGCACATACGGAATTTTATTTGATTCCTGAAAAATTGATAACAATCGCCCATGTTCATTTGCTGGACAAGGCTTGTTTGCCGCCAGCGGTGTTTGTTTTCCTCCTGGCTTGTTTGCCACCAGCTGCGCCGCTGTGTGTGGCCGACTTCCGCTTTGGTGGCATGATTGTCTTTGTGAGAGAGCAAGAGTAGAGGAGTGAGAAGGGAGAAAATGGATACCAACGCATTCCCCATTTTTACGTAGGAATAGTACTTATTGTTTTGGCCACCACCCACCCACCCTCTATCCCCCATGCAAATGCAACCCGCCCCTGTTGATAATTAGCAAGCCGACCACAAAACAACGATAGCCACGATCATCGCCCCACAAAGTAAAAATGACAAACTGGACTGATGAAGAGAACACAATTCTTTTTAATTTATTGAAAATATACGGGTGGTCAAAGTGGGATAACATCGCAAAGTCCGGAGTACTAAAAGGTCGGACGAAAAACCAAATTTACTATCGTGCCAAAGAATTGAAGAAAAAGTACGGACAGGGGTTGGTTGATTACATCAATGATCAACATAAGGCACATCATCGCATGCTAATAAAAGCAAGAGATGTTAACAACCGACACAACTGGAACCCCTCTTGCTTCTGGTCACTTCCCCTTGCCTCCAACGAGTTGCTGCACTATGGAGATCAAGATGTCCATATCCAGGAGCTGTTCCTTTCCCCAGTCCCAGTCAATGATGGGGGTGTTGGATTATTGCCGCAAGAAGCCCCTTCACATGGTCCCATTGATGATTTGAATGATTTCCTAAATGAGGGGAGTTCTTCTTAGAAGGATCGACCCCCCCCCCCGCCCAATTCACAAATTTCCCACCCACTCTCTCTCGCCTTCCCACAACCGCCAACGGTGAACAAAAGAGAGAATGGCCTCTGGTCGTCGAGAACACTCTCGACGAACACGCCCTTTTTAATTTTGAATGAAATGAACTTACAACCATGATCATCGACTAGCATTCATTCACACTACTACCAATTCATATCTACCACCAATATCCCAGTCTACACAAATGCATCACATTTCAAACCATTTACAAGTTACTCCTACTCTATAGAGTACCAGTAATCTCCATGTCCCATTATCAATCTACCATATTCTACCAGGGCTTGAAATATTAGCATGGCTTGAATACTCTTTCTACCGAGCTCTATAACTATAACTGAGCAATACTATGATAAAAGTTACTAATTAATATCCATTTAGTCTCTCAGCTTCACTGGGTTGCAATTCATTGCTAGTCACTTTCCTCCTGGCTCTAGCAGCTCTAATCTTCCATCGAAACTTGGATCGACGGCTCCTCCCCAATTTGAAGTAGCAAAGATGAGCGGTACAGATTATATTGCGTTAATCATAAATTGAATGTTATGTACTACATCTACTCACAGGTCCTATAAATATCCTCTCGACGTTCTGGCAAGTTTCGATCTGAGTCGTTGAATTTCCTTGTCACGTTCCTCGAATCCCAGCTTTGCATCAGCAAGTACGCCGGCACAAATTTCCTCTGCCTTATACCTCAATTCCTTTTCAGCGCTTAACTCGGCAGCACTGTTTTTCTTTTCACTTGCATCGTATGGTGTAAAACTAGTTTCGAAACGCCGAGGCATTTGCGACTCGTGAGGAGTATTCCACCTTGACGCCGAAGAGGTTTCATCAATTATACTCCTCATACCACCATGCGATGGTCGAATCCTGCGGATCAAGTTGTTTGCACTCTCCAATTTCTTCTCCAGTTCTGCGATTGTTATCTTGTCCTTCTCGTGCCTTGTGCGCATCTTGGACATACCTTCGCTGGTCATTGATTTCAAGTCATCCAACTCCGAACGCATCACATCAATTGTGCCCGTGCATTGTTCAACAGAGCTTTTCAGGGCAATGTTTTCACTCTGGGGAGAATTGATAAGACGAAAATGAAAGTGAGTTTTTGCAAAAACAGTAATGACATTGTCGCAATTTACCTGACCAACTCACCTGTAACGTCCTCATCGAGATATTGTTCTGCTCGTTCTCTCGCATCAACGCAGTAACACGTTCCCTCATGAAGTATTCATCGGCATCATGGAGGAAGGAAACATTATTGGCATTGCGTTTGCCCCTAATTTCGAATGGTACTTCAAAGCTAGTGTCATGAGTTTGTTGATCTTGCTGAGATCGAATTGATTCTTGGAGTTGATCATTCTCGATTCTGAGACGATTGACTTCGTTCACAGACTCCTCTGCCACATCAATGACTCCACGTAAATGACTGAGCTCGTTCTGCAGCGTCTTATTTTCGTCTCTATGAAGCTTGGCTTCATTTGTTGCTTCTTGCAATTTAGTTTGAACTTGGGATAGGGCTGCTTCTGCATCTTGGAGCTTCATCGAAGACTCTTTTTCTATTTTTGCCATTCTCATTCTAAGATTCTCGTTTTCAGATTGTTTGACAGACAATGCATTTTTGGCTGAAGATATCGCTTCCAACTGTTCCATATCTTTCTGCTCCTTCAATTGCTCGATTGTGGCTAGATGCATGGATATGCGTCTCTCGTATTCTTCTTTCATCTGATCAATCCGTTGCTTCATCATCTCAGCAGTCTTGGAGCTGAAAGTCGCAAGCTGCTCTTCAAGATGGGCATTTTCTTCCTTGCAAGCTTCAAATGCTTTCCTCGTGGCGATAGCTTCGCTATGGTTTCTAGCTAGCAACCTCTCCCGCTCTGCAGATAGCTCCGTGTTCCTTGCAACAACGCCTCGGTGCTGCTGACTCAGTGATTGATACTCATTTCGGATCCGGGTGATGCTGTCTCGTAGTTGAGCAATTTCGTTCGATAGTGCCTCATTGTCACGGACTGCTTCTTCGGCAAGTTTCTCTGCTGCCTCCACTGCTCGACTACTTGATCCACACGATTGATCGGCCTTACTTTTCATATCATCCACTTTGGCTTCAAGCAGCTCAACTAACTTTCTGGCCTTGTTTTCTTCGTCATGAGACTCTTTGAGAAGCTTCTCGAGTTCCTGGTTCTTGGTGAAGAGTTGCTGTAATCCAGTTTGCATCCTTTCCATCCGCTCTAAACGCAACTTTTGCCTGCTAACATCGCAAATGCCTTGTTTCGAAGGAGCACCCATATCAAGTTTTTCATCGATCTCTCCCAATAACGTGGAAAAGACTGCCTGTTCCGAAGACAATTCTTTCGCCCTTGCCTTCTCGAGTTTAACTTCTGTCTCCAGAGCCAAAGTTTTCTTTGACTGGTCAGAAAGTAATTGTTTTGCACGCATAAGGTCTTTCTCGAAGCTTTTATTGCCAACTCGTTTAAGTTCCCTAGTAAATTCGAGATTCTGACCTTTACATTTTTCTAACTCACGCTGGAGGTCTGCCACCATCGCTTGCCGCTCTCGGACGCTATTTAGTAGGGCGGCACAATTTGAAGGAATAGAAGGGTCATCGTCGAAATGATCGCTATCTGTTTCATCGATGACCATTTGTAATTTCTGTACGAAGACGGCGGTGGCCTCTTTCTCTTCCTTCAATTTGTCTAGCATTGATTTGAGAGTCGTTAACTCGACTGAATTTGTGCTAGAGTAGTAGTTCTCATTGGCAGTCTCCTCCAAGAGTGAATCAAGACGGTTCCCAATACGAGCAGTGCCATCGCCGCTAACTCCTTTGCTCTTGTACTTCGAACTCGGTGACTTTTTGATCAATGTTTCAACCTCCTGCTGAAATGATGCCACAATACCTGAGACGTCGGAATCATTTGTGATTGCTTCACTTGTTTGATCATTGGGAGAAGACAACTTAGAACGATTAACTGGATCCAACCCCGATGATATCACACCGCCCTGAATATTGGCGTTGCTCCTGGTGGAAACAAGAAGCTCTGTTTCCATGGAATCATGTGAGATGAGAGTCTTCAATGGAATAAGCTTCGTTTTTTCTACAAAGACATCTTGATTCTCTCGGCCATAGCTTGATGATACTGGCGAAAACTCATCCCAGACCTCGCCATCGCCAGGACGTGACCTTTCGAATTCGATTTCAGAAATTAGTGGTGGGCCGTCGTTAACTTTGTCTGCATCTATGGCCATCTCTTTTCCTGGTTGAAACCGCTGCTCCGCCGATTTATCTCCCCCCTGATCATGGCGTCGGATATTGCCCTCCATCTCCATCTCACCCTTCTTAGCGCTCTTAGGGTTGCGACCAACAAAATGTGCCTGATCGTGAAGCGGACTAAAAAAATCCTCAGTCTCGGTGTCGGGAGAGGGCTCGGGTAGTTTCTTCTTGGAAGTCGACTTGCGAGTAGGTGTGATAGCTTGAATGATTTTGTTTCCAAAACTATCCCGATCGACATTGTCATCTTCATCCTCATTCGACATTAAATTATCAAGCTGATCAAATACACTACTGTATGTGTCACGGAAGCGCTGCTGTGCCATGGCATCCGAGTAGGTGCTACTGCTTCTTGGCGTTGCCATCTTTAGAGCTTTTTCGTCCGAACCAGTCACATTTTTGTTGTTTGATTGGGGAGTCAGGAGCCTGGCTAATCTTTGACGAGGGTCGGACACGATGCTTTTCAAGAGCACCCCACCTCTCTCAGATCGTTTGGGAGTTATTCTTACTGAAGAAGAGGCTGGAGGGGAATTAGCCGAGCCATCCCGAAATGGACTCCTTGTAGTTTCATCAGTCTTGGCGGATATACTCGTCATAAAGTCCATAGTTCGAAGCGTTTGGGAGTAATCTCTACCACAAGGGTTTACACACCCAATCACAACAGCACGAGAGAGACCATCCGTATCATGACCTTCCAGATTCCGCTGAAGCACTTTGGTGAGAGTGCATTCTCGAAAGGATACGGGTAGTGCCGATGTGGTTGACGCATTTGGTGGATGTTTGGCTAGTTCTCCCAAAATACCGCGCAGTGCCGAGAGAGACTTGCGAATGGAACTGACTCTGGATGATGAAGTTTTGGCAGTGGTTTGGCAGTCTGCACTTGCTAAGTCAACCACTTGAATACATGATTCTTCATGGGCGATGTCCCCTCTGCAAATAATCGTTACAACAAAATGCCCGTGTCCTCCTTCCTCTCGCCAGATTTTTCGAAGTGACTTCGACTGAAACGCATCCAAAATAATGTCACACGCTTCCTCAAACGAGGTAATGGGAACCTGCCACAAATTCTCAACAGTTGCCGGCCCCCCTCCTCGTTTCCTATCACCATAGCGAAGTCGAAGAGCATTTGTCCCACTCTGTTTATTTATTCCACCTTCCGAAAAGCCAAAGATATCGCGTAACACGTCATCATCGGCAATTTCCAAAACGGAAATGGCGCATTTAATATTGCATTGGAGCACTTGCTGGATGATATCTCCCACCATGCCAAGATTAGATGGTGGCTCTTCTGTTTTCGCTGATGATACAGAGGTAATCGTGCTTGAGATGAAAGGTCCAAATACCATGCGTGTTTTTCCCGCCTTTGTTCCACCAGCTGCGAAAAGTACTGTGCTGCATTTTTTGCCTCCACCGCTCGTCTCTTCTATAATTTGATCTACCAACGAACTCAAGGGGTCAACTGCATCACCACCACCATCATCATCATCAAGTGCGTCGCTTCCATTAATCGTGCTCATTCCAATAACATCATCAAACTGATACTGCCTCGCCCAATCCTCAGTCGAAGAAAGCTGTGATACTTGTGCCACCAACCGGGCAATTTCAGCTGTATCATTTCCTCCACTCAAATTCATCTCGTTGTGGAATGTTTTCGGATTGATCAAGACAACGTTGTTGCAATTGTTGTCGTAGTGGCCACTATTTTCCAATGGCAGTGGAAAGAGAATGTTGTCATCTCCTCCTGATGAAGCTGCAGCAGCTGCTTCGCTAGTTGTTGTTTGGTTGCTGTTGACTCTCAAAAGTACCGCGACACGATTATTCTGAAACCAACCGGCTGTTTCTGAATGTTGCTCCGTCGAGCTTGTTGCGGCATCTTGTTTTACAGCAGAAGAAGTTGCAGATGTAGCACCAGTAGAGTTCTTTGACGCCACGTGACCAGTACTGACCTCCTCTTTCTTCGATAGCTGCTGCAGCACCCAATCATAACTTTCTTTGGATCCAGCTGCATGAGCGATATTATCTTCTTGTATTGTACTAAAACTATCTTCTGGAATTGTGCTAGATTTCATCTGCTGCCCTCCCCTCTCCTCAATAATCTTCTTCACTACCAAAGGAGGCGGGGTTCCCAAATAACTACTGCCGCTGGGACTACTGTTGTAAGTGGTCATGGTTGGATTCGTTGGGAGTCCTCCTGTTGCAGTGGAAGTTGCGTCTTCGGCGTCTTCTTTTTGGTGACTATTGTAAGATATATTCAATTTGTCGTATAGCTGTTGCGATTGCTGAGTGATGTTGTACACTTCATCTTCTGCGTCTTGATTGCTGCTAGTGTTAATATTGCCAATCTTTTTGAGAGTAGTGTTCTTTTGATCATAGTTGTGAGCAGAGTAAGAAGGTTCACGTGCTTCTGAAGCTGCAGATGGCCTATTTTGCGCCTCTGAAGAACCACTATAATGATCACCACGCACTGAAACCAGCAGCGATCCAGCCGATAGTGATGATGATGATCCATCTTCGCTGTTATTGTCATGGCCGTAATTCTCTTCCGCCCCAGCATTATTGACAGATGTGTCATGTGACCTTTCTCCAAAATTATCCATTCTGTGCTGCCGCTGCTGACCCCTGCCGTCACCACCTTTACCATATGCCGCCAAAATTCTTGCATTAATAGCCTCCCTCTCTCTATCCATATTGCTCAGAAAATCATCAAGGCTATCGACTAGATTGATTTCTCGGTCGCTGCCGCTGCTATTGTTCGATGTCATTTTTTGTGTGAGAATTTGTGTACTTTTAGTTGCTCCGCTCCAGTAGGTACCGTTATGCAGCGTGCTCTCTGCACTAGCCAGAAGAGAGCAAATATAGGTGAATGACTAAAAGAAGATATCGCAGTTGACTGTATTGACAAATAGCTTCATTGTACCATGGCTACGCAACATCATCGTTACTTAGGGCAACGGACGTCATGATCCCCATTTCAAAAAGCAACCGTATGTGTTGATATGCGAACTGATGATGATAAGGACGCTATGGTTTATGGCACATTAAAATGATACACATACATTTTCCTCCTTTGCTTGTGTTCTGAGTCGCTCTCTAGGTAAAGTATGATGTAGTTGCTTCCTAAGTTCTACGCCTACTTTTGAAACAGACGAACGAAATGAACATTATTGACCTAGTTTTATCGGAGGAGGATCAAAGATTTGGATTGGCTCTTTTAAACTTTGCTGTATCCATCAAGACGGAACTTGAAATTTTGAAGGACTAAGATAATGCCTCTAAACGAAGGGAAAGCATGTCCTTCTCACGAATATTGGAAGCTTTCAAGAAGTAATCACTCGCTCTCATCGTTAGCTTATTCAATAAGGCATATGGATCTTTGGAGATTACGGAGGGCACCGAACTTCAATGTCAATCTCACTCTTGTGAATGAAACGATGCTAACTTATAGTTTCACGTACGGGCACTATTGCGGATGTCTCGAGCAAATGGCACTACTGATTGATGTACTTCATATGAGTCTTTTTTGTTTTATTTTCGTTGTGTCTGAACGTTGACAACATGAGGTGAAGTGTACTTCTCAAGAGATGGGATGATTGTATGTATCTCAATTAGTCTAGCATATGTATTACATACATTATCTTTCCGCTCATCTGTATGATATCCATGGGGAAGTATCCTCGTAGCATTAGCATTAGTTGTAAGTTGTTGTTGTTACTGAAAAAACATTAGTATGGGCACATATGCTGGAGAAGGGAGGTTCCGTCGTCTTGCATAGGTTGTATGTGCTTGATTTGCCATCTTTATTCGTGTAAGTACTGGAGTTGGTGTTAGGTAAACCCTTATGTTCTGAGCCTGAGGAATAACACAATTTTTGTCGCAAAGCAGGCCGCTGAATTGTCTTGTTGGCGTTGGCGTTGCTGTATTGTGAAGAAAGTTCGAACTGAAGACAATAGAAATCTGTGTCGAAAGAACATCATTTTGATAGTATGATTTGAATTACTAAGTCTATTATTATCGGAATTGAATTTATGAGACACGGAAGAGCTGACCACGACCAACTTTAAACAAGACACATCATCGCAAGATCATTCTTGGATGGCCGTAAGGGGTAGGTAAATACGTATTTTCTACAATTATTGCTGGGACAGTTCCGCATGTCTGATCAGACATGGTACGTTGGAGTACTTGCTTATGTAGGTATTCTTTCCCGAGCCTCTTTTTCCCTTCTTCCAAGACGCTGCTCTTGCTTCATCAAGACGCTGCTCGTGGTTATGTGAATGTGCTCTTGCACGCAAGTGGTAAGAATTGCTCTCATAAAATCAAAACAACAACAAAGCTAATAGAATCATAACAGCGACAACTATTCCAATTAGAAGAGAACACTTTGCAGCACACTTTACCTTTACCTTTACACTATACACGATGGTCAAGATAATTCTCCCCTTTTACGCACTTACTACTGGCATGCTCATGTTGGGCGGAGTCAGCGCTCAAACTACAAGAGATGGCGACCTTCGAGAGTGCACAGGTCGTGGCTGGAGCACTTGCAACAGGTGGGACCACTGCATCTGGCTGGGAACGGAGCGTGATGGTACATGCCATAATAATTGCCCTGCAATCGGATTTCCTGACGACTTGGGCACTCCTCGTGATTGCCACAACCTGGAAGGATGCAACTTGGTTGGCTTCTCTACTAGATGTGACTTCACGGACGTTGACGTCAAATGCAGCACGGCTAATGATGACAATTGGCTCACCACGCAGAGACAGTGCCAAGCGCTTGAAGGCTGCACATTCAATCTCATCCCAGGCAAGAATGAATGCATACCGGTAGTAGACTGTAGCACCGCCAATATACATCAGTGAAGAAACTGAGTATGATTACGAAGATGAAGATGAGGTGGCTGAGCGGACGGGAGATGAAAGTGCACCTAGGCCAAGTTTGAGAGGAGCTTGATTTGTGGATAGGAGGAGAGTTAGTAATGAACAGCACTAAAATGTGAAATAAGTTGATCGATGTACTTTACTGGTTGTTGCAGCCCTTTATGTATACTTGGTTGCGTTGTCAAATAAATCAGCTAGTACAACTTCTTCTTGCCTCAAATGCTACTTCCTCCCACTACCTCTAGCATGCTCTTAGCTGGCACAGCATAAATAACGATACGAAAATCAACACATGTTACTCTCTCACGTAGCTCCGCTCGATAGCTAGCTTGGCTGATTTTTCCGCCACCAAAAACCAAAATCCTTCTATGACAATTCTGGGTGGAAAGTCGACTCTGTCAAAAGAATCACAAGCCGCAAGAACAGAAGAAGCAACCATGGCATCATCACCAACCAGCGTCCTATCATCCATTGACGACATGAAAAGTGGGCTCGACCTCAAAAATGAGGGCAATGGTTATTTTATGAAGCGCCAATTTGATGACGCATTGGCATGTTATTCCGAGGGTATCAAAGTTGTGACACATGATGATGATGACCTTAAAGCTACCTTGTACTCGAATATGTCAAGCTGCTATTTTGAGATGGGGGACTATGGTAAGCGATGTTACTCTATGAGGCGATTTGCGGTTGGTTTTGCCGTCTAAATGAGGCTTATATCTTTGTGTATACATGTTATGAAAGCTGTAGCTGTAGCTGTAGTACACCTCTACTCACATATTCCCCTTGCTTGAATTTTTGATCATCTCTTTTCACGGTAGAAAACTCCGCCACCTATGCAAGGGAGTGTTCCCGACTTCTGATAGAGTCCATGGCGATAAAAGTCAAAGCAGCGGTCGATAGGGGAGAATCTGGTAAAGATGTCAAACTACCTCCGCTGGCATGGAAGAATACCTATCGAATGGCACGTGCAATGCACTTTGGCGATGCAACTGATGCCGAGGTAAACCATGCATTACATACCATCGAAACAACGGAAGGGAGTGGTGAATATGGGTCAATGGCTGCAAAGATGAGGGAGCAGCTTGATTACTATCGGCGAATGCCTTCAAACAACAAAGAGTTTGAACCGTCATTGCTACGTGCTTCTTTTCAAAATCCATATGTTGAATATTATAATTTTGGTACGTTTGCTGTTATTGTAGCAGTCGACATTGAGGTATTTAGGTCGCGTATTCTGATGACAATAATTGATCTCCCTCCTCCCCTTTTCTTCCTCAGGTCACGATGAATCCGAATCTCTACTACAACGGAATGAAGGCAGTAATGCCCAATCTATCCTTCTTGATGATTTGGATGATGAGGAACTTTCATCACTTTCCCTCCTCTTTGGTGGAGTGGGCGATGGAAGGCATGCATTTGTAACTCTGTTGGATGCAAATAACCAGTACCAATCTCTAAGTGAGGCGAAACAAGATACATTTCGCTTGCACATGACGCTGAATGATATCAGGTAAGAACTGTTATGTATCCTTGGTGTGGTCTCAATTCTCGCGCCATATGACTGTCACACTTGACTCACACGCTTTATAGTGCACAATTGCTAGCAAAGGATGCGCTCGTATTGGTTCTCGCCCATGAATTGGGTGGGGCAGCTGATAGTGTCAAGACAGCTTTGACAACTGCCGATCCGTTCAACATAGGATTGGTTATCTATTACGCCACTCTCGGTTATGCGATGCCGCCATTTGTGTATCGAAAGATGGTCGAGCACATCAAACGTTGGTTTACTGATAACACATTGGAGAACTTTCGGCATACATTCCCTTGGCTTGTCGTTTCTGAAGACACTTGGGAGGGCATCGTGAGGATAATGCATTCATGGGTGGACCCCGAGACGCAATACTCCCCGAATTTCCCTTCAACGATAGAGATATTATCACCTTACAGGCCAGCTGTAGGCAACCGTGGAGACAACGTCATGGCGGGGTTGTCATCAATGGGTGCGGGTAGTGAATTGATGGGTGACGTGAAGGCAAAGTTTGATTCTGCAATGGAGAAAAAACGCGCAGATATCGTTGAATTATCCAGATCGACGACTCTTACGCCAGAAATTATCAGCGCAGCAAAACGTGCTCTTGGAGAAGAAGCTACTGACGAGCAGATGAGGAAGTTTTTAGCTGACATGGTGATGGATCAAATGATGGAAGGTGGGCCCAGTGCTTCATTATATGTATCACCCATGGACAAGCTTTTTATTGAACAGACTAAATGTCTGATCCCCCAGTTTGGCCCTTCGGACGAAATGAAAGAGGAACTGTCCTTCTTTGTTCTAGGTGAAAACGGTTCATCCAAGGAAGAGGCTATCAAAGCTATCAACAAATACAAATCCCACATTCGGGAGAAATGGGTGACCAATCCTGTTCAGCTTGATCCTTTCTATTGGTCTTTTTTGAATGGCAATAAAGCGGTCGACGAGTTCAACCCAGTCCAAGAATTTCCACAAGGTTTCATGACTCCAGAGGTCATCTCTTTCATGTCGGAACCACCACCGGACATATTGCAAGCAAAAACTGATGAAGAAAAGGAGAAGGTGTTCAATAATAACACTCTTGCCTTCAATTTGATTAGGTATTACTGGCACGTCGGCCGAGCAGTGTCTGACCTCTCTGGTAAAACTACCATCGAAATTGCTTTAGGAAGTATCATTTCATTCGGAGATACTGCAAGTGATCGTGAAGGAAATGGGCTTCCTACGAAGTACCATCGCATCACATTATCGAATATCCCTGACTACACGGGGATGCACAGCTTGTTCGTCAAAATAGCTCCATTGCTCTCATTGAAGTCCAAGTCGGTCACTCCCTGTATTCAGAGCAATTGCCTCTTGAACACGGGCCTATGGAAGTCATTTGATGACTACATTTTCAGTACGTCGGCTCTCGGCTACAAGGAGGCGGAGGCAGTATTTCGTCTTAAAGTAGCAGATGAGGAGCCTAGCATATGGGGAACAGCGACTGTATGGGAACAGGATGGTGACGATGACGAACGTATTGGAAGTCTTCCTTTGTCACACGACGAACTACGGGCTTGGCTTCATCGTCTATTTCTGTCAAATATTCTACCTCCTGACCGTGATACGAACAGCTTGATACGTGAAGAAAGAGCTTCAAATGTCAATCTCTTCTTGCTGACTCTCTCACATTGCGTCAACCATCTGGGTATGCCAGCTCACTTCATTTCATCGATTCTGGAAGATCTGCTGAAAAAGAAGATTTTAGTGACCAAGGCCACTCTTTCAAATGACTCTCCTGCTCCTTACCTTGGGAGCAAAGATGTATCCAAGAAAAGATTTGTCTTGTCAGCCTTCCAAACTGATTTGGCAAATCAGACTGCAGTCTTTCTCCAAAACAACATGCTTGGATTTAGACTCATTGATACAAGCTTCCTCCCTACGCAGAAAGCATCGCTGTATGAACTCAAATTGAGTGGTATCAACTCAAAGTATGACGCAAGTTGGGCATACGAGTACGGCAGTGTTTCATCGGTAATGTGTTTGGGCTTCATGCTGCAGAAGGAGAAAGTTAGTGGCGAGTATGGCATCGGTACTGCTGCCAGTAATGGTAACAACGGTTTCTCCATGTTCATGATGATGTCAATGATGCAGGGTCGCGGTGTGCCAGGAGGTCAGAAGAATCCTTCAAAGCTTCGCCGTGATTTGCTCTTGTCTGGAGATGAGATTGGACACGTCTTTTCATGCATGAATTGGAACCTGGTGAATCAAACTGCTTCTTTCTGGATGTGTGAGGACGTGTTTGAAAAGTTTCGCGCCTATCATTTTAGGCTCATCCGTACTGATGGATGGTTCTGTCTTCCACATGGAGATGCCACGCTTGGTGATGCCAAGCGCATTGACTAGTTATTACATAGTTACTCCCTGTTTCATTTGTCAAATCTATTTCATTTGGTGTTGTTGTGGATAGCAAGAGGCTACACACAAGGAATTAATATAAGAAGAGATGCAACACAATTGCTTCATTCATGCCTGCTAGATAATATTATGCTG
The DNA here is from genome assembly GCA_036940005.1 of Skeletonema menzelii. NCBI lineage: Eukaryota > Bacillariophyta > Thalassiosirophyceae > Thalassiosirales > Thalassiosiraceae > Skeletonema > Skeletonema menzelii. The sequence goes on from JALLBH010001099.1 coordinate 13,577, forward strand.
AGCGCAGTGTAATGTAGTGATGCTGAGTGCAGTATTATTGGTGAGAAGAAGTGGTAAAGACAGGTGTCTTTTTCCAGTACCAGATTCGAGAGAGGCCGCAGATTTTCCCGCCTTTTTTCTCGAAGATGGAATGAATGAGGAGGATGAAGCGCCGCAAGCCAACATACTTGATCTCCGCAATCATCCTACTCATTATTATCATATTATTATTTGACAGAGCAGTATTATTTTCCCATGGTACGCATCACTCGTAATGTCGGTGGCATCGAGGGCCTCCATCTCGCCACAGATTGCTTCACCGAAGAAGTAGAGCGGCGCATTTTCACCTCCATCGATGAATCCGGATACCGAAGCGGCAAACGCACATGGGGCGGACAGCCAACCGGTCTCATTCGTTGGCCTCATGATTGGCCAGAGGATTACATCAAGCTTACCAATCTAATTCGTGATTGTGGACTGCTCCCGGATTATGTGCCTCCAGATTATTGCTTGCGTCTCATGTATCCCCCCAAGGCTGGCTTTCAATTGCATCATGATTCTCAATATCGATGGGGTGAGGTCATCGTGGGTATCAATTTAGGCCAAGAGGGTGAAATCATGTTTACTCCCGATAAACCAGATGATGCCTTTGATCACGCCGCATTCACATCTGAATTTGCATCCAAGGCGGCTGGCGTTGGCAAATCCATGAGAATCAAATTGCCCCGTCGTTCCATTTATGTCATGTCAGGTCCATCTCGATATGTCTATAAACATGGCATTGCTCAACAAAAACCAACTCAGGCACCTCCATCGTGGAATAAGTTGAATATGCGCAAGTCATTGACATTTCGTAGTACCAAAGTGTTTTCAGACGTGTACTTGGAGCGTCAGCTGAAGAAAGCAGAAGTAGATGATAATAACACGACCAAGAGGATGGAATGGCAGAGTCGCAAGGAGGCACAGGACAAGTATAAACCCAGGGGTAACAAGGCAGAAGTGGCACAGGAGCGTGGAAAGGCCACGATGTTACTGAATATGATGGATTCTGGTATCATCCCAAGTCAATTGAGATTTGCTAGGAGTGAAGTTTCCTTTGATCTTCCACCTGGTGTGGTGGCACAGCAGCAGCAGCGGGGTTCTCGTGGGTACTCTGGTGGCAGATTTGGCACTTTTGGTATTGGTGGTGGAGATGGAAAGAATTTGGCCGCAGCCCCCATTGCTGCCACTGCTGCTTTTCAGGGAGAAGGGAGGCAGCTGGGAAGTAGTAGCATCTCAGGAGAAGGAGGGGATGATGACATGCAATTGGCAATGAATGCATCTCTGCGTACATTGGCCGAGGAACGTGCCGCAAGGTCCGAGAAACGAAAGAGGCAGCGTGGCGGCGATGAAGGTGCTTCGGAGGAAGAAGCAAGTCTCAAGAAAAGAAGCGAAGGAGCTGCTGGTATTGGAACTTGTGGAGGTGTGATCGATCTTGTTGGAGAGGACGAGGAGGAAGAGGAAGTGGACAAGAAGAATGGAGGGGAGAGCAGCGACGTTATCGTCATTCATGAATAATGCATACATTCTGGGGATAGCCGGATATTCTGATTCATTGAGCATCAAGAATATGTGAGGGATTCACATACATTTGATAGATATAGCGTACAAACACAAAAATATCATGCATAGACAAAAAGGGCTGCAACGACCAGTAAAGTACATCGATCAACTCATTTTACAATTTAGTGCTGCTCATTACTCCCCTCCTATCCATAAATCAAGCTCCTCTCAAACTTGGCCTAGGTGCACTTTCATCTCCCGTCGGCTCAGCCACCTCATCTTCATCTTCGTAATCATACTCAGTTTCTTCACTGATGTA
>JALLBH010001102.1:0-12302 GCA_036940005.1 Skeletonema menzelii
ATTCTTTACTTCCAAAGGTCATCATGTTCTCAAATCCTTGATTGGGAAGGAATTTGTGGCAAAGTACTGGTGTTCCGTAGGCGAAATCCAGATTGTGATGCCAAAACAAAGCAAACCAGTCACCAATTGGGACAAGCGAAGCGACTTTGAAATAAGTATCTGTGTCCCATATCCTGTTGTATCAACGAACACAGTGCCCGATTCCTCCTGGTGTTCGGTGCAATCCGTTCGTTTGAATGACAGGCAATACGTAAAAGATGTAGTTGTCAATTACGAATCACCACCTGACAATTACGAAACACCACCTGACGATGAAGACGAAGTAGGGGAAATGAGTGACTAGGCTGAAGAGGAGTATTCTTATCATGGGAAATGTCTGACTATAAAGTTGCTCTCTGCAATAATAGATGAAGATGTCTGAATGAAAAATTGATGTGCAATAAATGAAACATGTAAACAAGATAAATGTCATGAAATATTTTTTTGTCCTGGTAAAATTTATATATTGATGCCCAACAGAGTCGGCGCCGATACCGATAGTATAAGAGTAGGGCGGGAATCTTTGACAGGTATAAGTAGCGAGTTGGAAGACTGGAGATAACGACACAGTCGCAGCGAAATAATTGTGAATCTATCTAAGATTATGAGCTGTATTCGAAGCGAAAAGGCTCGAAGCCAGAAGGCTCTGATAGATCGCACCAAAGAGACAAAGAAAGTCAGTTCAGTCTTTAAATTATTGTAAAAGAAAGGAAGCCTTACAATTACATTTTACTTTTGTTGACTCACTGATAGAATTAACATTGCAATACCTAGAGAGACATTAGTACCCATCAATCATCTTACTCAAGTACGGCACCACTTCATCCATTGGTATCCTAACCTGTTCGGTGGTATCTCTGTCCCTAATGGTCACCGCACCATCGTCTTCAATTGTCTCAAAGTCAACCGTCACACAGAAAGGGACTCCGATCTCATCAGCACGACGGTACCTGCGACCAATCGCTCCAGTTTGATCCCAAGACACATTCCATCTCATTTGAAGCTTCTCGAACAACTCCCTTGCTGCCTTCACTAGTGGTTCCTTGTTTTTGACAAGTGGGAGAACTGATACTTTGACTGGTGCAATGCTGGGATGGAAAGAGAGGTAGTTTCTCTTTTCGCCATTGATTTCATCCTCGGCGTAGGCGGAGCAGATGAGAGCCAAGATACAACGGTCTACACCAAGCGAGGGCTCAATCACATGAGGAATGAATTTCTCCTTGGTTTCTTCGTCAAAATAGTCAAGGGCTGAACACAAACGAAAGAAATATTGGTACACAAGTTCAATTAGTGAGAAAAACGTCTCAAGTACTCCAATCACTCACTCTTTCCACTTCCTTCTGAGTGACTAGTCAAGTCAAAGTCACCACGTGCCGCAATACCCATCAACTCCTGCTCACCAAACGGAAACTTAAAGGTAATGTCCGTACAAGCTCTAGCATAATGAGCCAATCCATCCCCCTCATGAACATCATACCCCATCAAGTCATCTCTCAATCCCACACTCTCCAGAAATGCCCTGGAATCGGCAATCCACTTCTCATGGAATGGTTGCCACACATCATCTCCCGGAGGAATGAAATATTCAATCTCCATTTGTTCAAATTCCCTACTACGAAAGATGAAGTTACGAGGAGTAATCTCGTTACGGAATGCCTTGCCAATTTGGGCTATTCCAAATGGTAACTTCTGACGACTAGTCCCGAGGACGTTTTTGTAATTGATGAAAATTCCCTGAGCAGTTTCGGGACGGAGGTAGGCTACCGAGGATCCATCCTGCATCGCACCAACATTGGTTTGGAACATGAGATTAAAGTCACGGGGCATAGTTAAAGTAGGCTTGCCACTACCAGGCGATGGAATTTGTCCCATTTCCTCCTCCGATACCTGTGTAAGATCTTTGAATGCAAAGGGTTGAATTTTTTGTCCCTTCCTATCATTTTCTTTGAGTAGTTTCTTCGCTTGCGTGTTGGCAGCCTTTACCATATCCTCATCATTGGCCTCCAAGACACATACAAACCCAACAGTCGTACCACACTCTTCCATAGTTACAGGAGAGCAAAACAATTGATCGGCCCTGTACCTCAATTTCGTCTCCTTACAATCCACCATAGGATCACTAAATCCATCTAAATGTCCCGAACTCTGCCACGTGGTAGGGTTATGAATAATACTGCTATCAATGCCGACAATATCCTCACGACGTTGGACGAAGTGCCTCCAGAACGAATCCTTGACATTCTTTTTCAGCTCCGATCCCAATGGGCCATAGTCGAAGAATCCAGCGAAACCATTGTAAATTTCCGAGGAGGGGAAGATAATTCCACGTCGTTTGCAGAGCGAGACGATGTCTTCCATTTTGACCTTGCTGTAGGCTTCTTCGTTTTTGATGGGTGTTTCCTTTTCAGATTCGGTCGCTTCGGCGGTGGAGTAGACGGTTGTTGTTGTGGCTTTGCTCATGGTGCGTCGAGCAATAGTGGAGGAGGAGGAGCGTAGGCCGAAGCCAAGAGCGCCGTGAAGGGTGAGGAACATGGCTAGCGCTACGTTGCGATATGACGGCATGATGATGTCGATGGATGTACAAGGATTTGTTGCCACTGCACTACTACTTTTCTGGGATGGAAAGTAGATAAGTGTTCCGCTTGGATCTTGTAGCGCTGATGATGATGAGTTGCTTCGAGCTTGATTGATGTGCTTGCTTTGCTATCGATGCTTTTTGATTTTCGATGTGCGTCAGTAAGTTTATCAGTGGGATGCCCCCTGATTGACTACGTACTATGCAGGATGTGCATGAGAGCTCACGAGCTAAACTGAAAAGCTCCGAAAGCGAACGCTGCATCACAGAGGTAAGCGTTGGTAGACGCATCACTGCTGTGATGCAATAATACAACTGAAGAACATAATGTCATCACCTGAAATAAATGATAATACAGCGGAATGCTGTTGCCCCCCATTTGATCCATCGAAGTACCAAGATGGAAACAAAGGCTACAAATTTATCAAATGGAAGAACAAGCCTTTCGTCGTCGATGGCACCCGCTGCCTATTCTACATACCACTAGCGTTCGGGAAGGCTGTCACGCGTGTCATGAAGAAGATCGAGCATTCTGGAGCGCAGGTTCCAAAAGAGGACTTCATGATTTTATCTGAGTGTTCATCACCGTGGTGGTCGTATGTGCTTGTAAGTACATCAAAAGATTGCGTGGAAGGAGCAGAGGTAAAACTGATATCCGGCTTATTCCTTGCAAAGGCATTTGAAGGCGGTTATTCCAATATTGGCAAATGGGTCAAAGAAATGAATGAGCTTGTCTTAGAGGTCAGAGGATCGGCTTTGGAAGAGCAAGAGCAAGAGAATGATGTCCTGCCTAATGCCAAGGAAGAAGTAGTGATCAAGCAAGAGGAGGATGGAAAACATTTGTCTGATACGAAGAAAGTGACCGAGCAAAAGGATGAAACTATCTTTTTCTACTATCCGACTTGCCCTAAATGCGCGAAGACGTATGGAAAAAACTATGTTGTTATCTTTGTATTGCTATCCTAAGTAACATAGAGCAATAATAACGAACACATCTACAATAACATATAATGGAAAGCAGTCAAGGCTCGAAACCTTTCCACCTATCATCCTTGCTGCTACTTATGTTTCATTAAGTAATACTCTAAGGCATTTCTTGGGAGTATCCTGTTGAGTGACACTCATCACTCATTTTCGTTGGTTCTCGCGGAGAGCTTTTTTGCTTCGTATTTTTCGTACCCTCAGCTCATTCAGCATGACAGTGATGTACGAAGACAAAACGACAATTAACAATGCAAGTACTCTTCTTTATTATCACAATTTTGGCCGCTCTCATTAACTTGCGGGTGGTGCACTCTCTCAGCTGCCTACAGTCGACTAATAGACGTCAATTCTTAGCTGGAGGATGTAGCAGCTTAGGATCGGCTTGCGTCATTATTTCTACCACGGCAGGGTGTCCTGCAGTTGCTGTTGACGATCGCGATGATGAAGATATATCGTCTTTACTAGATGCAAAAACAATGGATTGGAACGGGCCATCATGGACGGCTGCTCGGTATCGATCATCCACGTTAAAACAGTCTTCATCCAACTACGCACCACCTGCAAGCAACAACCCAGTCTTCTATCCAACGTGGATGGAAGGCTATCACACAATTAGTTACAGATTCAAGAGTGCATCATTCCCGCAGGGCAGAAAGATATTAACACTTCGTACACCTGGGGCAGGACTGGGAAGTTGCTTGATGCTGCCGAATATAGGCTACAATCCGTCGACTTTTCCAATCCACTTTATTCGCAATTCGAATGCACAAGTTTATGAAGATTTGACATACAATGTTCCAAGAATATTTGAAGCATTTTGGACTCAAGCGAAAGTGTTGGGAGTTCAAACAAACCAAATTATTGACATTGATGGACTATCCAATGATCTAACAACGAAATGTCTTGTAACTGGGGAAGGTTGTATCGCTCCCAATGCGCGTCCACCATCGACGCGAGTTGCAATCGATTTCAATGGACCTACTAGAGGAGGCGGCAGGGTCACTCAGTCTTCTGATGTGACAATACTGGATTCTTCAGTCCAGGACAACGTTGCTAACACTTATTACGCAACAAAAACATTTTCACAATACAATGTAAATCAAGATCTGCAGCTATTCTACAAGGAAGTCACCTCACTGCGAAGAAAAGAAAATGACTCTATTGATGGAAAGGTCCGCATTGCTGCATTTTTACCAAAATACATACGTGGGATGGATGTGAGCAGTAATAGTGATGGTGACTCGTATGATGACAATGAAGCTGTGGCCATTTATGACTACAACATATTTCTCCAAAGAATCGACGAGACAGAGGCTGCTACACTATAATTCATTCCCAGCTATTTGTCCATAAAAATAACATTTAAAAGTCAACCCAACTATCTAAAGCACCTCTTTTCTAATCCTCCTTGTACTTCAGGTACTTCTTGTCACCCAACTTTCTAGGATATAACATCTGAATCACGAAAAAGAACACCGCAAGAATAGTCGAAATGCCTCCCACGACGATAAACATCGTGCCCATCCAGTGATTCTTCCCTCCGAATATATAATTGTCACTCACTACCAATGACTTGGCACTTTGCGATTGTACTACAGCCCAATTTGCCTGTACCTTGAATGTTAACACGGACCCTGCAGGAATGACCACATCAATGTATCCATAGAGCTTACGAAAATTGGGTAATGCCGCAGTACGCATCCACACGACAAAATGTTCATTGAGTACACCTTCAATCGGAGAAACCACCATTGGATATGTCTCATACAAGTATTGAGTAGTATTATCCTCTGGGTAGAAATACCGATAGTACGTTCCATCGGGTGCTTGATACGGTTCAGTGCAACTCCATTCCGGTCCCTCACAAGAGCATTCTTCCAAACTCGAGCATGGTTCAGCGTTAAATCCTTCCGGTTGACGATACTTCCATTCCAGATCAGATTTCCATGCAATGCCCGTCTCATTCATTACTGCCCCTTCAATTGGCTGTCCATCCGGACCAACCACGGATTCCAGCGTAAACACATCATTAAACAACGTATTGGCAATCAATCCACATGGATTAATCTTAATGTCCTCACCCTGATCATTCTTCACAATATTCAACGGTGCACACAACCCCGCTGAAACTGCATCTTGTTTCAACGACCCCAACAACTGGCCCATATCATACGACGCCTGATAAACCCTATAATTCTGATAGAAATTATTCACCTGATAATGCACCAAAACTGGAGGCTTCAAATCCCCCCTATCCAAAGGCACCTCAAATTGAATCGTACATGTCGTATTCTGCTTGTACATGAAGTTGGGATTATCCCCAATTTCACATCCCGAGACAAATTCCATGTTGCTGCTTGGGTCTAATTTCTCCATGTTTTTGGTACCATCGTCGGACGTTAATCCGTTCATATCGGTGGTATGAGTCTCATAAACTTTGACCAATTCAATAATGGCATTGGACTTATTCCGAACGACAAATCCAACAATGAGAAAAACGATCCCAATAATGAGATAAGTAACAATGACGTAGCGTGCGTCTAAAAGAGGCTCCCATGATTTCATCCTTTGTTGTGTGAATGCCTGATCTTTTGGACGGCGGGCATGTTTATTATCCTTATCCGCATTTTCATCCTTGCTTGATGTGCTGTTGGCCAAGTTGGTTGTATTTGTGACGGATGATGGTGTAGGTGATGAAATTGCGGCTGATTTTTCACGAGAGCTGTTGGGAGCATCTCTGGGTGGAGTTTTGATGGATACCAGCTCGAGATCCGGAGGGTCTTCGCTTCTGACTTCGACTATGGAATCAGACGACATTTTTGCGTAGTGAATGGTGCGTCTATTGTACGATTATTTGACTTACTGGCAATGGCACTATCATAGTTGATTGCATGCATCATCAGTTTTGAAGAGAGCAGACCTACCTACTACCTATCTATGTACGGTACCATTGATCGCTTCATTATCTATCACTTAAAATACCCCATACTTACCTATCTCCACGTTTACGTTCAGCCGTTCAGCCAACTCAGGCCCGTTCTACACTACAATTTTGCTTGTATTCTGCTTGTATTTTGGCCTGGTAACAAGAAAAAAATACCAGCAGAAATACCGGGCAAAATTGTAGTATTTAACGGGTCTCACAAGCGGAAGAGAGATTTGGAGTTGTACGCGAACTCGCAGATGGGAATTCCTCTTCCTCATATCTTTTCCTCGTAAGCTTCAAAGATTTGTAAAATTGTTTACTTCTTGTGCACATCACGACATGTATTTTGATGGGCGATGTGACATTTTGCGAAGCCTATACGTTCAACTCCTCTCCTCCACTTCTCCGATCAAAGTTGTCAACAAATACGTAACGTCCGTCTATCATTTTAATGACTATCACTAGTTTTTAGGCTAAGAAGGAAACCTAACCCAAAACGTCGTGACAGTACCGATCTTCGAAGTAAAAGAGAGGAAGAGATCATGAGGTGTCTGAGGAACACACACGCCTGACGCATTACGTACTTTCCCAGCCAGGGTTCCCTTGTGCACCAACCATGATATCAGGGAAATCTCAGTTGTTTGATACATGAAAAGCTGCAAGATACGTTCCTACATCGTATTGTAGCCACGAACGCAATTAATATCAAGCTGCTCATTGATCCAACTCAGGTGTAGACTTTGTCTCTCGTATAGTGGTAATTGGATAACATGGTGCATCGACAGAGCTCTTGTTCAGCGATGGCAGTGCTACTGCTAATCTTTTCAGCGGTATTATCTTCAAGTACGACGGAGGCATACGCCTTTGCCTCCTCATCGTCCTCCAAGACGAGATCTTTCTCCGTCGTTCCAACCAACACTGTAAGGAAACAACGGATACACAGGACCTCCCATCGGGCAGATGGGAGTGCAGTTACGTTGTACCTCTTTCCGAGTTCCCCTGCTGTGACTTCTGCGGCGAATCTTCCGCCGCGGAAACAACCGATCAACAGTAGGAAACACTCCAAAAGTGCCCTCCCGGCCATGAGTCAATCCGTACTAGCAGAGAGTGATACACTCCCCAGCTTTTCTACGGCGCATGGCTTGTTGAGCCCTGAAGTCGTCATGCGTATTGCCGACTCGAACGATTTGGAAATGAACGGTGCGTTACATAGATTCCTCAAGACGTACAAGAGTCGAGGACCTATGGCATGTGTTTCCTTTTTGTCGGATCCGGATGTCTTACCGGAACTGACAAGAGCTATGAGGGATGTTGCTTAATTGAACATCCACTGAAGGGGTTCGGGTTGCGGGGATGGGGGAGAGGCAGGGGCTACTGCCTGCCATTTATTCTTCCCTAATCGCCACTACCGTTGCGTCATCAAGGCTATCTCGTTTTTCCAAATGTATCAATCCGGGTAAGGAGTACACAAGGGGTTAACAAACAAATTAAACAAATCAAGTACCAAGTTTATCGCACTGTCATCCACGCACGCTACAAGACAGTGGGGACTTGGGGAATCTTCACCAGAACTATTTTTGTTCTCTGCAAGATTTTTACTTCCATCCTTCTACTTAAAGGGGATAATTTTCAAGAATTGTAATTACTAATAGTGTAAATGATAATAATATCAGATTAAAACACAAGATATGGTGTGATGTGCAACCACTACACAGAGTGAGGGTAGGAAAGCGTTGTTCCTTCCAGGAAGTGGAAGCGAACGAAAATTGTGCAATCGATTAATCCAGTTTCTACATTATTCCATGTATTATTACCTCTCCACGAACACCTTAAGTCCGACGTCTTTTGAAACCGACCGACCTGGACTCTTCTGCCTCCTCAATTGCAGCAATCTCAGTTCGCAGTGTCTGTATGATTGACAGATGATGCTGCAAACGATCTTGAAGACGCTTTTTCCTGTTGATAGTGGAAAATAATCCCGCAATAGACGACACTAAAGCAACATAGAGCTCACTATGCCCATGATTGCGACCTACCAACTCAAGAACCTCTGGTAGGTGTAGAGGGTTTATCTCGCTATAGAGAGCCTCGTTACGCATGCTAACCTCCTGCAGTTGACACAATGAAGTTCTTTCTTCACTGTTTAGCTGGGTGGATATAACTTTCAATTTTCCAGCCTCTGCTGCACGATCTTTCTTGTACATTGATAATCTGTTGATGTCGAGAGCCACAGTGATTTTATTCCGAATGATGTCATCAGAAGCCTCGTCAACGTACATATTTTGAAAGGATGAGCCAAACGTGAGCAACGAATGATTCGATTCCAAAGTTGACTTGATACTGGAAATGTCATTGACTAGCTTCAGCATCAGTGTTTTCCCTTTCGTGGATATCCTCTCGTTGGCATCAAGACTTAGGTGGATCAAAGAATTGTTTTTTCGCAAGGCATCGACAAGAATTGCAACTCCTTCATCATCAATGTTGTTTTCTCGAAGACAGAAAACCTCTAGCGTAGCATCTTTCTTCAGCAACAACTTTGTTAATTCACGGCATCCATCTGAATTGATGTTATTTCCACTCAAGTTCAATTTTTTCAAGCATTTGGGGATGCAGTTTTCATCTATTTCAATACTTTCTACATCACACCAACCACACCACAGTGACTCAATGGGGCTGTCACGTAACGCTCTCCAAAGCAAGCTGAATCCTTGAGACCCAATATTGTTTACATTAATATTCAAAGATGTGAGATTGCTTGCATTCTTACAAAATGGAACCATCGCCTGTACTCCCTCCATTCCAAATCCATTGAGAATGAGCGTCATAAATCTGATTGAATTGCTTCTTGTCAAGCCTTGAAAGAAAGATATCATATTTTGATCATTTAGAGCTCCAACATAAGTAGAATCAACTGTGTTGCCGATTTCTATCTCTGTCAAATATTCATTACCAGCAACATCTCGCCCTAACGTCTCCCAATCGTTCTCGTTCCATGTTTCGCGAAGGGCTATGTGATCTGACTCTTCCCCAACAACTAATATCGTTTTGTCAGGGCGATTCAACGGCAAGAGATTAAACTCTCCCATACGAATCTGATTGGCTTCGGGGACAGGTACGTATTCAAAGCCGGCTTCAATGTCTACAGACGATTCGTCGTGGACGGCAGATCCTTCATCGCTATCATAGCTCTCGTCGTCACTACTAGACATGGCGTTAATTTGAACACAATGACGATCTAAGTACTTATGACAAAAGATGATGACAATGCTGGACAATGCTCAAGAAAATTCAAACCGCACAACATGATGTTGTTGGTATTCCTATAAGTATGCATAAAAGTATTAGCCCCTATGAACATCTGTACGGCGTTGATTCTTAAAGGAATCAATACAATTATCTTCACCGACGTTGTAAAATAGGAGCTCCCACTCGAAAGCCAAGCCTCGGCTTCAGACGAGGCTTCGAGGCTTGAACTTCGAAGCGATCTATGATCTATCTAATCTGATGTCAACGACAACAATCCTATGCATCAACCATGAGCGAAGCAGCATCCCCCACAGGAGGAGATTGGCGTCAATCCATTACCCAATCCTACCGCTCCGGAGAGGTCCGCTCCATCGCCGAAGTATTAGCCAGTCTGGAACCCGGAGCCACCTCCGCCTCTAAAAAAATGTTGGCCATGAAATTTGAAGATTCGATATTCAAGGCTGCCTCTTCTATGGATGATTATCGTAAAACTATTGAGAAGAGAATCAAACGATTGAAGAAGCATTATGCCAAGCAGCAGGCTGCTTCTGGTGGTGTCAGTGAGGAGAATGCTGATTTAATTCGTGAAAAAGAACTGTTATTTCAAAAGGCAATACGGGATGAATACAGTGCGAAATTGATTTATATTGTTCAGCATGCGGATAGAGCTGTACAAATAACTCGTGCGACGGCTGGGGATCAAAAGGCAAAGGTGCTGCATGATCATTGTGATACTTTAAAGAAAAGGGCGTTACAGCTGGGTGTCAAGTTAGAGGGAGTAGCTCCGTTGCCCAAGTTAAATCATGACATGAAATTCTTGACACAACTCAAAGCTGCACTTGATGCCATTGTCGACACTGTACGCAGTCATGTTGTCAAGATTGAAGATTTGAATTTATTCCTTGAGGAACAATTGAGTAGTGCTGACAAAAAACTGATCAAGAGTGAAAATTCTGCGATTTTACACAAGATCCTACTGGATGCAACCGATGCGGACGATAACACACAATTCACAGCGGAGCAAATGAAATTATTGACGCAGTTAATGAATGTTCCTACACCAATACCAAGGAGAAATCAAGACGCCGATCAGGTTAGAGCGGCATTATCACGGATTGAAAAGATACGTGCGAGTACACAGGCCATATTGACTTACTGTGGTCTTACGTCAGAAGAGAAGGCGTCTTTTCCAGGATCACTAAACAAGTGTAGTGCCATTTTGAAAGAGAATCTATATGCATTAGAGAAGGAGCATAGTCATCTCTTTGAAGATTTAGAAGAGAAGGATAAAGATGGGAACCCAATCATCAAACTTGAAGATGCGTGGAATAAACATATGCAGTATGTGGACCAATCGATTCAATCCGCTGCCGACATGGACGATAATGATATCACTGCAGAAGAGGAACCAGCAAGGAAGCGTCAAAAGAAAGATCAAGAAACAAACAGACCGCCCGTTGAGACAAATAAGATGGTTATATCGGCCCGAGTTCTTCTCACGCCCGGTCGCAAACCAATTTATACATTAATGCCTGAATTGAAGAAGAAGAATGCAATTCTCATTAGAAATGGTCCTGTGTCATCGATTCGAATGGAATTTGGTACTGCATTTGAAATGACGATTTACTTCAAACCTTTATTAGTGTTAATACGGGCAATGAATAAAGAAGCTACGGCAGTCACAGGAACAACATGTAGTGGCATGTCTGCAATCTCTGGCGGGATCCAATGGCCATCACTCTATCAGGGATTGAACACTGTTGAATCAACGGATAGTAAACAAAATCTCGTATCAGTTCTGGGTGTTTCGGGCACACCTGCCACACTTGGACCAATTATTGCCAAGCAATTAGAATATGCAAGCGCGCAAGCAACGCATGTATTACGGAAATGCTTTGCTGAAAGGGTCAATGGCAATTCTGACTTTGAAATTGAAATAGCAGAAGCTAGTGCTTTGATTAAGTTCATGAGGATAGTTCGTTCTACTTATCACAATGGAAAGTGGGTAGATGTAGAAGACTAAAGGAAATTATTACACCTGAGCTTTGGATGTTGCTTCTGTTCTAAACTTGCTTTTGTTCTCTCCAAAAAATATGAGCTCCGAGGGCGAGATTTGAAAAGGATGTGATGTTGCCTCTGTCAATCATTGCCCATCAATTTATTTGCAACAGACTCTGGCGAACGAGTTCTCGCCTTCACCACATTGTGAACCGTAGACGAGTCGTCCACGTGCGGTGAATTAAACTTTAGCCTGTCAGCTGATAACACGTATGGTCAGATCCAAGGTAAATTTGAAGTGTTGCAAGAACTTCAACTGATTTCATTTGATTGTCCTATTGTTCACCGTCAATTCTAAGTACGTAAGTGCAAATTTGGCTTGGAGAGGTGTTGGCATTGGACTGATCAGATGATATTATGACGAAGACAAACTGCTTGTCGTTTAAAGGTTATCATGCCTTGCCCTCTTGCAAACTTTATTTGCTGGCGTGGTTGGATGCTTTGGCCATGGTGATAACAAAGTCAGGAATAGCC
>JALLBH010001110.1:0-17098 GCA_036940005.1 Skeletonema menzelii
GGCTATCAATTTTTGTAGTACAGATGCGAGTACAGTACAGGCGTTGAGTACAGATTACTGGTCATTAATTTAGTGTTACACATACAAAATCACCGAAGAAAAGACATTGCAAAGAGTCACAAGAAAAGACAAGTCGGAGCAGTTCCCAAAAAGACAAGTCGGAGCAGTTCCCAAAAAGACAAGTCGGAGAGAGATGATTTGAAAAAGAAGATGAAGGAGGTTGTTAGCTTGCTGAACTTCAGAGTGATTAGAAAATGCAGAGAAGCATGAAAATTAAACTCACCATATATGAATGAACTGTGCAAATCCTATACAAACGGACATATCCTGTACAAACTCAATCATTCGGCAAAAAAGCAACACACTTCACTTCTTCCCCCTCGCAGGAGCTCCTCTAGGACGAAGAGTCAAGATAGCTCTCTTTCCTTGCATCCTCTTACCCAAACCTTTCTTTCCAGCAAAGGAACGGTACTCTTGTGGGATCCTTGGGAAAGAAATATCTTGATACTGTGGCGGGTCATGCTTGTTCTTGCGATGATATTCAACCCTCTTCAAGATTTTTGACTGCTCTCCCAGAATAAGGTTGATGAACACTGATAACTTTGGGTGAGGATGCTCAAGCGTACCAATCTTGCCATTGTAGCTTTCAATATAAGCGCTTGCTCGGAATCTTGGCATGAAAGTGTTGCCTTGCTCGNATACTGGTGAATGCTGCCCAGTTCCAAGTGGAAAGAATATCAAGCCAAAAGCCTTGAATGTAGAAGAAGAAGTCGGCAATCATTGTCTTCCCGTGAGGTGAACTCCTCCATTCCTCGACCTCCTTATCAGCTTGAGGGGTATCAATCAAGTAAGAGATGAAGAACCACCCTTTTCCATCAATATCGCTCACGTCTTCGGCGGGGAGGACAGTAACAAGATCAAGCATGCCAGGGGCCATAATATTCCCCACATACTTGTCAGGAAATCCAAGATTCTTCAGCTTCCTTCGCATTGCTTGCTGTTTTTGATGTGAAAGAAAGAGTCAAAAAATAACAGCATGAGGCAAAAATGCTTCTCTTGTCATATCGATTGAAATATATAGCAAAAGGATGGGCTTACCTTGAAGTGAAAGAAACAACCAATTTGATGAGCGCGAGGCCAATGCTTCTTGGTCACGTTGATGAAATTCCTCTCAAAATCAATACCAATAGCGAAGGGATGGAACTCATCGCCCAGGTCAATACGAAGCATGTTGAAAGCGGCATCATAACACGCAGCTGTAGCGCCCGTCATGAGAATCCAATAACACGGGACGAACGCCTCGATAGTGTGGTCAAAGATAATCCAGATCATGAGCTGGTAAAAGTCTCGAGGAACGATTTTGAAAGTGCAATCCACCTGAACTTCAAGCTTAGAGAGATGTCGTGAAACGTGGTGGAGTTAGTATAACAACATAATGACGACATGAAAAAAATCGATGACACAAAACATCAAGACTCACCATTCTNTGGAGTTAGTATAACAACATAATGACGACATGAAAAAAATCGATGACACAAAACATCAAGACTCACCATTCTCATTTTCATCATTGTCAACAGTTGGAAGCAGCTAAATGCTACAATGCGCTGCTTCGTCCCATAGGACTTATTCCTTTTGCCAGGCTCGATAAAGGTATGATGACCTCTCATGCACACATTTTGCTCATCATCTTCATCCATGTGGTCTTTCTCAGCTGCAGAGATGAGATTGCTGCCCTGAGTTGCCTTGGCGTTGACATTGTACGCCCTATTAATGAGCTGATCTACCTTCAACGTTTGGTATCCATCGGGGTAGTCTCTATCGCATTGGGCGATGCAATCAAGAGCAATTTGACGGGCGTCGATGCTGCCGGTCTTGGATGCAGCCATTTCGACAAAGATTTTTTGCCGCCCTCTGAGGTCTGGCCTTGCGCTTTGGGCATCGTCATTCTTCGGGGGCGCGGGGGCTGATCCATTCTTCAATACACAAGCATCAGAGTGAGGTTTCCGGATATGAACTTCACCGACATTGTCAATGTGGAGGGACCCTTTGCAAATGGATCGAGAGCAGCAGACGTAGTTCCTGCCCTTCTTCAACTTGTTGTGCTTGCTGTAAAAGTACCCCTTGTATTTTAGGGATGATGTCTCACCACGGTTATCCTCCACCTCACCACAAACATCGTCAACTGTGCCCAAGCGGCCATCAGTAAGTTGGGCCGGAGCGTCCACCTTCGTGACAACTTGGGGTTGTACTGCTGGAAGCTTCCTTTCATCCTCGGGGACAGCATCATCAGCAGGAGCGTCCACCTTGGTGACAACTTGGCGTTGTACTGCTGGCGGCTTTCTTTCATCGGGGGCGGCGTTCAAGACATTTTCCTTATCGTAGAGGGGATCGGAGTGAAGATCAAAGGGCTCTTCAGCGATTTGCACCATAGCACGGAAATCCTCCTCCTTGCTCACAGCATTTTGCCACTGGTTGATGGCAGCTCTTTCGGGGGGAGACGACTTCTTCCTCTTCCTGGCATTTTCCAGCATGAAGGTTTTACGTGCCACTTGCCATTCCTCCACGGGTGGACGAGGGCCAAAATTCACTGAGAGAGCGGCGGCAGAAGGATGCTCCTCATTAGGATAAGAAAATTGGCCATGATAGGAGCGGCTGTAGGGTGTCGTGTGATGAGACGGAGGAGGATGGTAATGAGGAGGATGCGGAGCATGATGAGCACGGGCGTAATTGGGTGGATGGGCGTAATTGGGTGTATACCATCCATTGGGGGTGCGGTGGCCCAACGGGTTATGAATGTCGTAGNGGTGGATGGGCGTAATTGGGTGTATACCATCCATTGGGGGTGCGGTGGCCCAACGGGTTATGAATGTCGTAGGGATTCCGTTTGGACATGATCTGCCAAAAGAACATGAAAAACAACGAGAGCGAGTTAGTTTAGACGAATAAAACAACTGATGCGAAACCAAACATACTCACCCTGGCTACTAAAATTTGAAGGCAACGATGGGAGATCAACAATGGGTACTGAATTTGAAGGCAACGATGGGAGATCAACAATGAAAATGGATGAAAATCACTTTTGCTTTGTGCTGTTGCATTTTTTATGAGCTCGTCCGCCGCTGATTTCGGCCTGATCTTCTTGTTCAAGACCAGTATGAATCTACAGAGGAATCAGTGGCCTTCACACCAAAACAACAAACCCCGGCATAGCAACGAAAAATGGAAATCGGCGAGGAGGATTTCATATTCAATAAACGGTCGTTTTTTATCTAGGAGTTACTTAGGTTTTGGCCATGATCTGCACTTTTGTTCTCAGAATTTAGGGGTTGTGACGATTGTTTTTTGCGGGACAAAGGCCTCAATTTGGCGCGAAGAATTCCCACCCTGGCCGCGTATTCAAACTCATCCTTTCGCGTGATGTAAGCGTTGTGAACGGTTAAGGACAGAATAACGAGAAAACCATCATTCAAACGCCTGTACTGTACTCCATCTTCTGTACTCTTTTTAGAATATCCCAGATTTTGTTGTTGTCGATTTTTAGTTTTTAGCACGACTTGAACTGGTGGTTTTGATGTTACAACCATGACCTCCTCCAAGATGAGAGTGCCGTTGAGCCAAAGGGACGCACGATACTTGTCGGTCATATAGAGACTTATAATAGCACTTGTTGAAGACTTGGTCGCCAGCAGCAGCACAGCAGCAGCAATCGTCGTCAATATCAACTCTCTTTTCAGGCCAAAAATCAGTACAAAAAAAGAAGAGCATCATGACCACCTCCAAAGCCCATTTAATCGAACCCTTCCTAGAACCACTCGATACCAATGGAGACTACATCCTCCCCACGACACAGTACATTGCAAGTGCGGCCATCGTAGTCGTGTTTATGTATCTGGTGTCCTTGGTTATTATGGAAATCAACTATTTCCGTTTTGCTGTTTGGATGGCTTGGCGGCGGATGGAGCGGATAAAAAATAACAGTAGGGATGAGCAGAAGGAGGATCACCTGCCTAAAGTGGAGGAGTGTTTGAAGAAGAATGAACATAATAGTTTGGAAGAGATTTATGAAGAGAAGCAAGACAATATTGATCAGAATTGCACGAGATCCATGTCATCTTCAGACTTGGAAATATCAGCCTCGGAAGAAATCGAGGCAATGTCACCTTCTCGAACTAATAATGTGGAGAATGGCCATCCAGAAACACAGCGCAACAATGATGTTATTCAAATTGACCAAGGCATCACTGTAGTTACACTGCAGGAACAATCTTCATCACATCAAGATCATCACCCGTCCATACCACATCATCAAGATGATTATTTATGCAGCAGTAAACACTCCGCCATTGGACTTCTCCTACAAGATGTCCGATCCAATCTATCATCATTACAATCCAATTCTCCTCTTCGCGTTGGAAAGAATAAATCAACTTCCTTCATTTCAGTTGATAGTAGTAAAAAGTGCCTCAGTAGTGACCAAGGTGACACACCAAACAACAACATCACCCACAGTACCAATCCAGCACAACTACAAAAAGCATATCAAACCATCCACAAATCCTCTCTTTACGCCATCCTAACCTCACTCATCATCTATACAATAACAGCCACATTTATAGCATTATATACACGTGGGTTAAAAGATGAAGTGATTGCTGTGATTGTGGGGAGTAGTAAATTTGTATCGAGTGTGATTTTGTTCATTTTGAGTGCCAAGTTTCCTCAGTGGGTGAGTTATTGTTTGTTGTGTGTGTGTGTTGATGAAGAACGTGTGTTTGCAATCATGATGTACTGCGCTCAATCTTATGTTTACATCATCTACTAACATGTATGTCGTGTCACCTTCTATTTCACTTCTTATACACACCTTCAGATTGGAGTCTACCACCAAGGAGCAATCCGTCTCGCCAAATGTTCCAGCAATCTTTCCATCCACTTCATGAACATCGACCTAACCAACCACCAATCCATCCTCAAACTACGCAATCACGTTTTAGTGGGTGTCTCCTTCCACTTTGCCAAATTCTACATCCTCCTCCTCCCATTCTACTGTGGGGTACGACCCATTACTATACCCTTTTCCATCCTTACTGGATCCATCACTGGATTTGTATTAATGTGGTGTATATTTCTAATACATGATCGCAATCGAAACCGACGGAATATTGTAGCGTTCTTTGTGATATTTGTTTGTAGTGTCATGAGTTCATTGCTGTTTGTGAGGGGTATGGCATGGATTCAAGTTATTTGGGATTTGACTCTGATGGACGATGAGAATGCTATTTTGATCGTGTCGTTTTTTGGATGGTTGGTCTTTATGATGGTGGTGCATGCTTTGTTTGTTTGGCATACACTGAGAATGGAGAGGGTGTATAAGTTGATGGAAGAGGAGGATGCTAGTGGTGGAACGGAAGATGGAAATGGAAATGATACCAATCTTGAAAACCGTGAAAACACCATCTCCTTCACGATTGGAGAAAGAAGAAGTGGAGAGAATGCAGCAAGCAAGTCAAATGATACTGATGCAAATGAAGCAGGCCTTCAATCTCATCCTGGGACAACCTTCCCAAGTGAAAGATCCAAGGTTAGAAGGATTAGTAGTTACGATTCATTTCTATTCGATCCACGATTTCAAGATGGCTCCTTTCTGTGCTACAAAGAATACCCAAATGAGAAAAAGATGGGGATGGGGATGTCCCCATCTCGATCTGCCGGTTCTTTCATAATTGATGACAACAACAACAGGCGACCCGCTATTGAGACTGCCACTACTGTCGTTGAAAGTTGCGCTGCTTCCCCAGAAGAATCGGGTGAAGACCCCACCGACCGTAGTAGCGAACAACGTCGTCGTCGTCGTCGTCCCGACTGGTGCACAATCTTCATGTGCTTCACTCCAGAATACACAAAAATGCCTTGCTTCTGGAAAATGATTGGTTGGATCAAAGCAGTGGTAATTGCCATCTCCTACCTATTATGCTTGTACTTTGTCGTAGTTCAGATCTTGGCTACACCTCAAATCGCAAGTACCAAGGAGAAGTTACCCTCCGTCCGAAAGGCACTGTACGAAACACAGAATGACGGACCAGTCTGCGCATTCGACAATCGTGGGGCTGCTTCGAACATTACAACGTTTGAAAATAAAGATGCTGCACATGATGCTGGATTCTTGGTAGTACACTGCGGAGCATGTGGGGCATGTTCCAACTGGGAGAATCTCATCATTGAGTACACAACGCGCAATAACATGGCCGCCTTGGCGAACAAGTGTGCCATGAGAGGCCTGTTTGGTGGTGAGGATGAAATCACCACGTGTATTATGGAGCCTGCAATCGGTTTTACGGGACAGTGTGCCCTCTGTTGGACAGAAGACATTGTTTGCACGAAGAAACACTGCTCGTTTATCTTTCTTCAGTCTCAAATCACTAATAATGTTGGCAACTTTGCGGTTGGTCCGGATGATATCACCTCGGCTACTTGTGAGGAAGGTCATTGTGAGGTTGGAGCGTTCGTACCGTGTGTGGGAGCGACGAGGAGGCGAATGAACATTATTAGCTCCATTCCACGTCCGGTGGAAGAGCAGTGTCAGATTGTAGATGTTGATTGGGCAGAACTGTTTGCTGAGTACGATGTATAGTACGAGATGACTATGTTTGCAAACGACTTTCGCTTTGTATTGAAGTAGTAGAATGGTAAAATATTAGGTTATTGTTGTTTTTTTCTATGTTACAATCCATATCTCATTCATGATAACATACTTGATTTCTAGCAAATGCATGTGCATACTGTGCTACTCCTTCTCTTCTGCACCCTGCTTCATCGCATCAGCATGATCCCCTGAAATTTCCGATAACACCTGCCTCATCGACTTATCCAACGCCGGCGCAACCACCTTGGCACATGCAGGCCAATGCACTCCATTCGTTTCGGAGTATATTTCATTTGCAATGATTTTATACGTATCCATCATTTCTTTGTTCGAAACCCCACTGAAGTAAAGGACTGGACATGGACCGTTTGCAGGAGAGACGACCAGAGACTGCCCAGATGATATTGTTGCTGATGGTGTTACTATTGTCTCAGTAGTAGCGTCTTGTACCAATCTATTCAAGGCATCCTTCACAGACAAATCCAATAGTTCATCACCCCCCTCACCATGTTCATCCATACCATCCAAACGTTGAATCATCACTTCATTCTCACCAGTCGTAATACCCTCAACTACATTTCTACTCGGCATACCATCACTGACCATATCACGAAATTCGTCATCCTCTATCGAATTGGGTACAGCATAAAGAACGAGTACGGGAGGTCCAATTGTGTTCTCGCTGGATTCCTTGTCTAGTGGGATGAAGTCGCCCTCTCTGGAATTTAGAAATGGAGTATTGTTTTGTAGGAAGTCTATTATACCCATCATTTGCAATGTGGTGCTGCTGTATTTGTGTAAGTAGGTTGTATGAATGAGACAGGTAATACACACAGAGGCAGAGAATTGGGGTTAGAAAAAAGAAGGAGGTACACATCACAACATATGAGAGAAAAAGTGTATGTATAACGTACCCTGCAGTGGTAGATGCAGTTCTTCCTCGCTTATTAGCGGGTACCAAGATGAAACCATGGCACGTTGATGGCCACAATACCAAGAGGAGCAGGTGTGGTAGCAGTGGTAGCGGCCGCATCTTCGACATCATGTCACCAAGTTTTGAGTTTTCAGTCTACTTTGGTCTTTGGGTTTTGAGGGGGCAATTTGGGGTCTTTTTGACAGATACGCATGTCAATGTCTACTTTAGTGCCTCTATTCGGCCTTTTACGGGTTTTACTCCTTCGCTTCGGTTTTATTTCTGTTTTCTCAGAGTTTTCTCAGCTATCAGCTCGCTTCATCGCAATCGATGCAAGAGAGAGGAAAGATTGCATTGATTGCATCCGACGGCAGCAATAGTAAATAATACAGTCAATGGCGGTAGCTCTGCTACCCGTAATATCAGCTTTTGAACCATCAAAATTAGCAATTGTTTCATCACATATCATCATTATCTGAAAAACGGTCTTCAACGGTTCTCAACAGAAAAAAAAGATGAACGCTTCTCCTCCAATACAGTATAGGTGGTGCTCCTTACTCATAGCACTTGCCATAATATCATCATCGTTGACACTTGCAGAAGATACGGATGATCGGATCATTCAACAACAGCGGCAGCAGCAGCAGAGATATGTAGCAGCAGCCAACGACGTGGTGGCACAAAACGAAGACAACTTGGCAAAATTAATTTCATCCAGAGATAGCAATAACGAGCCATCATATCCACAACGACCCAATAGTAACATACAGATTGATCTAGAGGAATATCTAAGTATTATTATGGACAATACTACGTTATCATTAACGGAACATACAAAGCTGACAGAGAAGAAGGAGGAGGAAGATAATATAGTGGTGGAAACATTGCCGGAACCACCAAAGAATCCGGCTGTCAATCAATTTCCGGAGAAAAGATTTGTAAGTTCATCTCCTTTTTCCGCTGTGCAGTACTATTATTTGCCGTGATATCTTGTTGTTGCGCTCTGTGGCTTCTTTTTGAGTGTGTGATAATGATGTCTCTTTCTCTCTACTGCGTTTTACCATCCAACATTTATTTGCTCACATCTTTTCTACATGAAAAAATGTTGTGTTCTATCGATCTATCTCTTATATATTCAATACATGTTGATATATAAAGTCACTCTGGTCCGAATTAACCAAACACGAACAAGACACAACCTCACGACTACTCCACTACAATGAAAACACATGGGACAACCCCATGACAAACCCAGTCGAGATGTTATCCTTCAATGAACTCACTATCAAAATGAAAAGTGGACTCTCTGTACTTCGAATAACCCAACCTGAATGGGATTGTCATGTCAATCATTACTATGGGTACACATGGGATGAGTTAATGAAGGTTGGGGTACACGTCCACCTTGCAATGTTGGGTTGGACGAAAGAGTCTTGGGAGTTTGGTAATGTGACAAAACCAGATATTGAGTGGATGACGTGGGAAGAATTGAGTGAACGACAGAAATTGATTGCGAGGGAGCTTTGTTATTTTAATGAGGAGACTTGGGATGAGTGGCCGTTGTCGATGTGGTTGGTGGAATGGAGAAAGACGAAGGAGAGAAAGGGGTCTACGACGACGACTTCTACTACGATGACTTCGTCGTCTCCGAAGGTTGTGCAATGAATATATGTAGCTGCAAAACTTTGTGATGATAGTATATAACAACTTGATGAAGTAAATATGAATTATAATATGTCAGAGGGCAAGTGATGTGTAAGTACTTCTTGAACTCGATCGGAATATTCTAAATAGGAATAAAACGGGAAAGGGTCTCATCCAGCTTGGATGGGTGCTACTGCATCGTGAACGCAAACTTTCATCAAGAGATATCCAAGCTCGAGCTTCTTCAAAACGAGTTAGTCGAGAGCGAAGAGATTATCCGTCATTTCGAATGAAGTTCCTGTCCGTTCCAATTGTGGTCTGTTGCGAACCATGCGTTTGCCTTCCACATCCGCATCCACATCCACATGCGTCGCCCAAACCGCCCCCCATCCATCATCAAGCCCAACGGACGTCCTCGGGTCCAGCCTGGCTTCAGTTCACCATTCTCTGTTGACTCTCGGGCCTAGAGAGAGTATGTAGTAACTAAAATATCTGTAATTAGTACCGCATCAGCTTTCTGACAAGATAAGTTTGCAGGTTCTAATTTGGTGAGTTTGTACTCCTATCCGATTTCGTGACATCACCAATTGCGCAATTGGTGATTTGTTACCGCCAATTGGCAATTGGCTCAATTCCTCTTTTGGGTCTCTCTCTAAGTATTCCTACAACTCAGTGAGTAGGTAACAGTTCGGGGAAGCAACTCCCTTTTTGGGGATGTGGTACTGCCTTGCGTAGGAATTAAATAGGGTAGATACCGCATACGCATCAAAAAAAAAATGAAGAATATCTGGGATGGACGGGATGCGGGATGAGCAGATGAGCGATGAGCGATGAGCCTTAATAATATTATTTATCCGGGTTATTTATCTACACGATGGCCTCGAAGAAGAAGGTGGGACGGCAGAGTTAGTTTGAGAGAGAGAGAGAGAGAGAGGAGCACGGACCACGGATTATTTTTTCATTCACCCAACGATGGTGACTAGAACGGTCATATGCATCTCAATCACATCCCCTGAAGCAGCAGCCTTGGCCGCTAATGAATCATTGTCATCGGCGGAGGCGGATTCAATTATCAAAAACGCTCCCACATCAACGCATTCATCAAATGGTAATGACAAACTAAAGACGTACGTGGAGCTACCGGTGGGATTTGGAATCATACGTGTCCAGCAAAGGGGGGGACCTACACAAACACAACATCATACACAGTCAATTCATAGCAGTAATGAAAATCGAGGAGAAAAGAAGCGTGCTCTTCCATCACCATGGGGGACAGGAGCGGCTAAGAAGAAGAAGCGCCAGGGAACTGAGAAGAAGAAGCGCCAGGGAACTGATGGGTTCGTGCTTGATCTGGTAGATGTCCCTCCACAGCAACCCATTCCAAAACGTCCCTGTTACATTAAAGAGGGTTCTTCAAAATACATTGGTGTCTATTTCAATAAACCAAGTAACAAGTGGCAGGCGAGAATCAAGGTCGAGGGGAAGGAGCGATACATTGGCGATTACGAGAATGAAGAGGAGGCGGCAGTTGATTATGCAAGAGCACTATTCAAGTACCGAGGTCAACACGCGCTAGACAAAGCGAAGCGTCAGAAAGATGATAGGTTCGTACTTGATTTGAGTGATGTACCACCACAGCGTCCAATACTCAAAAGCAGACGGCGTGGTAAAGAGGGAGCTTCAAAGTACGCTGGTATCTATTTCAACAAAAGTGCAAATAAGTGGCAGTCACTAATCAGGATCGAGGGGAAGGGTCGATCNCGCTGGTATCTATTTCAACAAAAGTGCAAATAAGTGGCAGTCACTAATCAGGATCGAGGGGAAGGGTCGATCCATTGGCTATTATGAGAGTGAAGAAGAAGCTGCAATTGCTTTTGCAAGAGCACTATTCAAGTACAAAAGCAAAAAGGCGTCTTCGTCTGGGTCTGAACTTGCGATCGATTTGAGCGATGTTCCGTCACAGCCACCGATACCCAAAAGCAAAGAGCAAACTAAAGATGAGACTTCGAAATACGTCGGTGTCACTCTTGATAAAAGGACGAATGAATGGAAGGCGCAAATCTCGATTTACGGAAAAGAGCGATGTATTGGTCATTATGATAATGAAGAAGAAGCGGCAGTTGATTATGCAAGAATAAAGTTCCTAAGTCGGGATCGGCAGAGGTCGAACCATAAATCGAAACTACAAACTGAATGGAACCCTAGCTACATTGATTCGAGTGATGTTCCACAACAACAACAACAGCCTCCCATACCCAAAACTGACGATTACCTTAAAGAGAGTTCTTCTTCAACATGCACTAGCGTCAGTTTCGAGAGAAGTGCAAATGGCAGCATATCAAGAGACAATTTCCTTAGGAGTATATGAGATACAACTGTGTTAGAGTGCGATCTATAAAACAGTACTGTTTGCAGTAGACATGTTGAGAGTTGCTTAGATTTTTCAATATAGATAACTTCTTCGACCCATAAATTTCTGTTACATAATGAAGACTCAGCATTGTCATGGTCAACATTGCCGCAAACTGAAATTTGCTCTGCGTCTGCGGATGTGTAATCAATCAAACGTGTAATCAATCAAACGATGAAAGAATAATAAGCATACAATACTACGGAAGGGAAACAACTCTCTCTACACACTACAACACCATGCCTAAAGCAAAATAAACTCGTCCCCATCAAAAGAAAAAGCCAAAAGAAAGCTGCAATCGAACGCTCTACCACTGAGCTATAAGTGCTAAAGTTAGCACCCAACGTGAGTCGAACACGTGACCATTCGAAAATTGCTTCGCAACGATTTGCATCTTGAATCGGGATTTTATCTTATAAAGTTAGCTAAGTATCCACTTCACCAAAAATCAAAGAACAAACTCTGCCTCAGCCAAATAAATAAACGCCAAACCCAACCAAGCAACCCAAAGCGGCGCCTGCCTACGCTCCCAGATCTCTGGCTGGAGTCGATATCGATAGACGGAACACTGTCATCATGGTGCTTCTTCTTCGATCATCGACAACACATTATGTGCATATCCTCTTCATTATAGCAAATCATCTAACAATCAGATGTAGCAATGCATTTACATTACCCCACTCATCAATTGCTATTTTTTGTTCGACAACATCCACAAGAAATTGTGCCGTTTCTACATTTCTACAAGCCAGCAGCAGTGATAATAGTAATGATGATGAAAGTGATGAAATCTTTTATGATGATTTTGCCGGTCCAATAGGCGATGTTGTCGTATCTGCCTCATCGTCGTCGGAACTTTCATCTTCGTTATCATCGGCTGCTTTGCAACCTAATCAACAAGAAGAAGAAGAAGAAGAAGAAGAAGAAGAAGAGGAATTGCCAGAATTTAACGACAGCACCACCGAACAACAAAACGAACAACTATTCTCAATCCCCCTCCCCAAGCCATCCTCCAAAACGACCATCGATCTCACCGGATCCCTCGTACGTGAATTCAGTCTAGGCCGTGATCTTCTCCTCTCCGACTACGCTGGCTCACTTGGCTTTGATCAAGTTACCGATTGGCAATATTACACTACCGACTTGACCACCGGCAAACGAACCGACCGTACGGCCAATCCATTCGATCCGAATCAACCATCACGAACACGTTCCAAGAGTGGAAGTATCGTACGGATCTTTCGGGGGGAGTTTACAGGACGGTTGGGGGGTATATTACGATCGAGGGGGTTGGATACTCGTGTGTTGTTGAAGGAGTTTGCAGTGGAAAATGATGATGATATGTTGTTGAATTTGGCAAGGGAGGAACAAAGGTCATTGGCAAAGTTACAATCGAATTGGTTACAGGGATATTGTATGACTGCTGCAAATAATGCACAGCAAATGTTGGAACAGTTGGAAAATGGAGAGTGGAATGATGTAGCTCAAAGACGATATGTAGATGGGTTGACGGATACACCCACAACGAAAGATGATGATCATTTGGTGACAATGTTGGAATGTACATCGTCCAAAAAAGCACCTTTTACGTCGATGTTGGGTCAGCTTAATCTGAATGATTATTATGACGATGAAGATATGAATCCGAATGAATGGTATAAATCAATAGGTGTGGTAAGTGTAGTTGACCAAGGTTGGGACGACTTGTTGCTTTTTATGTCACGTTAGAGTGCAGTTGTAATATGATGTATTCTTCTCTAACGATTCAAGTTTCAATGATGTACTACAGAAACCACCCAAGCCCGGATCCATATGGGTAGTATACGACTATCACGGACTCTCAACAGCATCATCCTACGCTGTACCACTCATCATCCAACAATCAAAATTACCCCCAAAGCGAGGGATGTTTGGCAACATCATCCAAGCCCCACCACTCCCACCCTTCCGAGAACGTGGCCGGTACATGATCCGAGGTGTATTAAAAGGTATGCTCCAATGCATTGCTACGGCACATGCGGCTGATTTGATCCATCGCAGTGTTGGTAAGAATAGTTTCATATTGTCATCGGTCGGTCAAGATAAACGAGAGGGGACGAGTCCATATGCCGTGGTGGTGGAGCGATTACGTGTCGTATTGAGTGATTGGGGGTTTAGTCGTGATATTGAAGAGGCTGTGTTGGAAAAAGAGTTTGGTGGACGATGTCGTTTGTTTGGGGTGCCATCAATGAGCTCGTATGAGTATCAACGCGCCTCGTCGTATGAGGAAAGCAAACGAATGGAAACGGCAGCATATCAATTTGCCAAGGCGGAGGACCTGCATGCATGTGGATTTGTCTTTTTGTCCATGTTGTTTACGACACTTGCCAATCCGGCAACGCTGAGTGCTCCATTGCCCGCAACCGATGATGATACATTGCAACGGTTATTTTCGGAGATTTTTGAAAAGGATGTCGATGAACTTCGTGAGTATTATGCCAATGAAGATGTGTGGAGTGAGGTGGTTTCCTTATTGGATATGGAAGAGAGAGCTGGGTGGGACTTGTTGGGAAAGTTACTGCTTGCGAGAGAGCAAGTTAGTGATTGGTACAAGAATGGTGACGAAGAAGATGATGTTGAATTGACTTCAGCTCAGTCGTTGCTTGCTCATCCCTTCTTCAAAATGAAAATAATATAGACAATGGCTATTGTATGGTATATTATGCGTGTTATGTCAACTCTATTCAAAGATGAAGGACGAAGCAGCACGGCCCAACGCTGCACAAGTTAAGGCAGGGGGCGCTGAGACAGAGTCTGGGAAGACCGAAGCATCGCATATGCGCAGATTGCTCAACCCACGGACGCACAGATGTTCATCCACGACTGATTCTCCATTACGTGTGGTAGTAGTACTCGTCGTCGAATCCTCTTCTCCTCCCATGGCACAGGTTCCACACCAGTGATAATATGGGTTGGAGAATTCAGCTGCATACCTTCGAAACCATGTTGGTACATTTCCACCAGAGTGGGTTTCATTGTGCTTGTCGTGTAGCCTTCCTCCAAGCAATGCCTTCATCCAATGAATTGCAGAGCTTATCAGTGAAAAAATGGCAACTCCAATCGAAAAAGTATAACCCGGAAGTATCTCGATACTTCTTTTGAAGCACTGTTGCTTCATTCTGGAAGAGAAAGTCCAACCTCTCCATAAAGATTCTACATCCCATGAGTCAGAGAGGTAATTCGGATCAATAATCACTCTGCAATCACTGAGACTTGTACGTGACTGTATTCCTTTTGATGATCTAACCGTTACACGGCCAGTTGATTTTGGATTCAATAGGCAAAGATTCAACGATACAAAGTGTTGCTTCGCCCACGTTGATAAGAGTGGAATACAAAAGAATACTCTCAAAACCACTCTCATTCCAATAAAAAGGCTTTCGATCCATGCCTCTGGCAAGTTGACAGCAAAGGGAAGTACCCATCGTCGTCGGAGGGCACCTGCAGCAAAATGAGGAATCATATAATCCATTTGAATCCCATCAGCTAGTTGCAATTGAATCTTGGAATCGGTAGAGGCGCTCGTTAAATTACGAATCATCCACCATCCAAGGATTGAATTGTGTGACTCTCCTCCAACATTGTAGAGACGAGGCGTTAGGAATATTCGAGGAAGTAAAATGTGATCACGTAAATTGTGTCCCACGAGTAGATTCCGATGTACAGTCTTGTCATCAATATCATCGTGAATGTCGCATTTGACCTGTTCATACCAAGGTGCAATACCCGCTGTCCTCAAATCATCTTCTACTCCAATCCCACTTGCCAATAACAGAGATGGAGTTGCAATAGCCCCACTACATAAGATTATATCACGTTTCGATCGAATAATCTCTCGATGGTCTCCATAGTCACATTCCACCGCCCAAGCTTGAGGTTTGCATTGATGCTTTTGATGTTGTTCATTGACATGATTGTCTTCATTTCCAGCAGCAGAACAAGAGTAGCCAGCAGAACAAGAGTAGCGAATCAATATACGCTCCACTTGCACCCCTGAAAGAAAGGTGACATTGGAACATAACTCGGGATGACGTTTGAGCAATGGTACAATCAAGGAAGCGAAGTAATTGACTCGTCTGTTGCTACTGCTACTACTTCTTGATGAAAGTGTAGGGTGTTGAAATTTACTGCAATAATTTTCAACACCCTCATCTTCTTGTGATGAAGCACACACCTCTTCATTTTGCAAAAGGTCATTGAACAATAATGACGTACAAGTAGTCAACAAACCTCCATTCTTCTCCATAACAGTCATTATCTCCTCGATTGAATTGTGTATCAACCCACCCCCCTTCCACCTCCCTGGCCAACTATTATTGTCGAAATCGTCCCTAAAATTATGTGGCTTCATGATCAAGCCTGCATTGATATTCGTCCCGCCACCCCATCCCGAGCCGGTTGGTACATCGATGATTCGATTGTGTAGATATGTTTGTGGTATAGTTGTATGTAGGATTGTCGGATTGGAAGCACCGCAGCGTGATGATGAAGGAATGTTGTAATGAGCAGTTTGAAACCAATTTTTGAGATGGCAGTTGGAGGGATGGACGTGTTCAATTTGTGATGCAATAGACAACATCTCGACATCATTATTATTATTCAAAGTCCCACCACCACCTGCACAAGTGCTGCTGTTTATTATACTATTGCCCCGTTCCAAGACGGCAATACGAACACGTGACAGATTTGATGATGATGCACCGACTTCATCATCCGAGCTACCGCGATCCAAAAGGATACGATGCAAGATTCCATACAATAATCCGGCAGCAGATGGCCCTGCGCCTACTATTAGGATGTCATATTCTTGCTCCTTGGGAGGTTGATGACCCATTGAAAGGGATAGGAGGAGGTGCAAATACTCACTTGCAGATTATGCTGCTTTTTTACTTTTGTCACTTGCTCAGCCCTTTAGTATGGTACCTAAGTAAGTACTTATGTAAGAGATAATAACCCTAAGAAGTGGGAATAAGGATAAACTGATAGCCTATCGGAGCGGTACCCACTGTGACACGGAGAAATACAGCTGTTCAGCTTCGCATTCCAGATGTCAAGCATGAGAAAGCATTCACGAAATTTCAGATCAATAAATACTTCTTGGCCAGTAGCCCCATCACTTTTTTTCAAATATACGATCAAACACCTGCATGCAGTTTTACATGTCATCAAAAGCAGATGTACTTCAGCGCCAGAGTGTCAATATTTCCTTTGCGTTTGTGAGGAACTATAAGAGCAGCTGCCTTTCTTGACTTGACAACCGCAGTGAAGACTTTGAATGAGCTTGACCCGCTTGACACTTCGCCATCATGATCATAACATTCAATACGGGAGGAGATGCAGATGCAGGCAAGAAGCGTCCACTCC
The DNA here is from genome assembly GCA_036940005.1 of Skeletonema menzelii. Lineage (NCBI taxonomy): Eukaryota > Bacillariophyta > Thalassiosirophyceae > Thalassiosirales > Thalassiosiraceae > Skeletonema > Skeletonema menzelii. The sequence goes on from JALLBH010001110.1 coordinate 17,017, forward strand.
TCATATCCCAACGCCCAAATGTAATTGCCATCATGTCTGGTTTCAGTCAAGACGTACTCCTAGAGAATTGGCCTCGTCGAGA
>JALLBH010001117.1:0-12045 GCA_036940005.1 Skeletonema menzelii
TTTGGATTGGACTTCCTGAGCATTGAGTACCACATGGTCTGACATCATCTCTCATTAATGCACATGTACCCCGGCAGGCTTGGTGCTGGTATTTAGTTTGTCGTAGCTCTTTTTGCTCTGCAGCACCCCAGAAACAATCCACCCCAAAAATGTATGCATACAATGATTATGTGGATAATATTTAGTAGACATGCTATGTGGATGGTAGTTAGTTGCGCTTATGTCTCTGAATGTTTGTTTGTTTATTTGCTTTATTGTGTGTGCTAGGAGAGCATTGTGTGTTACGTAGGGGAGAAGCGGCTCATGCCATGGTGGAGTTGCGAATGTTGTGAGATAGCGTGATCTGTGATTTTGGGAGATGAGAGTGGATGTTTGGAAAAAGGGCCAAGACTGTGCAATTTAGCTAGCAGTAGCCTCAAACCCATCTGGGATCCCTCGTACCACCACATCAACAATGGCCTTCACCAAAACAACCACCAAACATTTTCAGTCCATGTACAAAACCACCGACTGCCAACCCCTTGTTGGACTGACAAAAACCAATTTCAATGCTTGAGCTGGGTTCAGGGTTTAATTCCTACGTAGCTCTACGTAGGAATTCATATGTGTGCTGTACGTAGGTTTTGTACCAGGACTTGTTGCAACTTTCAGCACCACGGAAGAAGTGTACTAACGTCACTATTTCCCAAAAAAAGCAATTTGTTTAGGAGCGGTTCAATGGGCTACGTCTCTGGGGAGATTCGACGTCTGTGTCCATGCAATGACACTCAGTAGCTTTCGCGCACAACCACGCAAAGGGCATATAGATGCGATGAAACAATTCTACGGTTACTTAAGTCGTATGAAAGATGCCACGATTCGATACAGGACCGATATGCCTGATCTGTCTGATTTGGAGTTTGAGGAGTACGACTGGTCACGAACGGTGTATGCTGGGGCAATTGAAGAATACCCACACAATCTACCTGCAGCACGAGGGCTTCCAGTACAGCAATTATCCTATGTTGATGCAAACTTGTATCACGACATGCTTAGTGGGAAGGCAGTGACTGCAATCCTTCATATGATCAATCAGACTCCCATTGATTGGCATTCTAAGAAGCAGAATACCGTTGAGACTGCCACATTTGGATCGGAAAATGTTGCTGCTAGAACCGCGATTGAACAAATGAAAGATCTGAAATTCACTCTTCTATATTTAGGGGTTCCAGTTGTGGATCGATCCATCATGGTTGGGGACAATAAGTCCGTTGTTGACTGTGCAACACAGCCACACTCAAGACTTGCGAAACGTCATCTTATGTTATCTTATCACTACGTGAGAGAGGCCATTGCCACTGGAAATTATGGATATGTTTGGTTGAACGGAAAAGATAACCCTGCGGATATATTGAGTAAGCACTGGGCATATGGAAAGGTATGGGGATTATTACAGCCATTGCTATTTTGGAAAGGAGACACGTCAGAATGTCCGGAGAAACTGACCTCTAGTCGAATCTAATGACAGGGGAGTATCAAATGTGTGCATTACTGATTCTACCGCTAGATCAGTATCGGGATATGTGTCTCATTATTGAGACACCTGTGTATTTTGATGTCGCTGAAATGTCGCTTAACAGATGGCCTATCAGAACATCAATCCACGATGAAAGGACATCGGCTCCATGGCCACACTCTTTTATCTTTATTTAATTATTACTAGAACGGCTCTTGCCAATATTGACGGGCTCCAATGGTCATCGTATTTCTACAACACTTCGTAATCTCAGTGGGACGTTACGTAGAAAGGATAACCATCCGCGTCCAGCCTTTTATCAAGATCGCACGGTCCGATTGTTCATTGATGCTCCAGAAGATTAACACAACCCCCTACTCATCTCCGATCCACCTATCTGTGTGCTCTGTGTCTAAACGCCGCTGTTATCCTGCTAGTAAGGAAGAATTTCGGAGATTTGGCCTGAACATCAAAAATCCGCTCAACTTTCTCCGTATTTAACTTCAAACTTCAACTTTCTTATTCCTTATTTAGCCTTCCACATACTTACTTACGTAGGAGTATTGTATTTACGTACCAGGTAGTAGGTACTCATCGCTGCTTTCCAAAATCCAACAAAGAATCCGAAATCAGCCGAAATCCGAAAACTGCCGAAAGAACCAAAAAAGGATCGGAAGTTGTGCTCTGCTCTTACATCACAACATGAGTGTTAGTGAAGTTGATTTCTGTTTACAGATTGATTAAGAAGAAGAAATGATCTCGTGTGCAGCGAGGGTGCTCTCTCGTCAACGAGTGGCAACTGTAGCGTCGTCGGTCAGTACTGCCCACCATCATCTACAGCTACAGCGTTGTTCTTACGGCATCACCTCTAAAAGTAGTGTCATACCGCTTCTTCAACCACCAATAATAACAGCACAGCGGTTCTTTCACTCATCCGATGAAAACCTAGAAGGCGACCTGGATGAGCTATGTACAAAATTCATGCATGATATTCCCGAAGAAGATTTTGCCGATGGATGTCGTTTCCTACATCAGGTGGCGCTTGGGAATGATCTGGAAGTGGAACGGATGGTTGCCAAACGAGAACAGATTGTTAATTTTAGAGACTACGATCGAAGAACTGCGTTGCATATTGCTGCGTCGGAGGGACATTTGGACCTGTGTTTGTTTTTGGTGAAGCATGGTGCCAGAATTAATCGATCGGATCGATGGGGAGGCAGTCCGTTGGATGATTCGTTCCGTCATCGGCATATTGAATGTGCCAACTTTTTGCAGAGTGTAGGGGGCAAATTCGGGAGTACGTCACAAGCTACCAATTTTATTACTGCTGCATCGGAAGGGGATGTTGTGGAGGTCAAGATGTTGTTGCGCATGGGAGATATTGATATAAATCAGTGCGATTATGATAAGCGAACTGCGCTGCACTTGGCAGCTGGGGAGGGACATCTCGACGTCGTACAATATCTATGCACAGCTGGGGCGAATGTGAATGTTCAAGATCGATGGAATCATCGCCCGCTGGATGATGCTCAGTCCAATGGTCATGATGAGTGTGTCAAGATTCTTCAGAGATATGGTGCCAAATTTGGAACGTCGGAGCCTTCCTACTTTGGGAGGGAGGCACTTATTGATCTCTTTGACCAATACAGTAAAAGAAGGAATGGGGAAATGTGTCTCGATTGGCATGATGTTAGTGATTTACTTGACAACATTGGACAAAAGCCGACAGATGAGGCGATTAGAAAATTATTCAACGCCGCAGATGACAATCACGATGGCTTTATTAGGAAGGAAGAGTTTCTTATACACAGTGATTTGTTTCTACAAGGACGTCCAGCTCGGATCATCTTGGTGGTGGGAGGTCCCGGAAGCGGCAAGGGCATGTTGAGTGAAAGGCTGGTGAAAGAATGTGGCGTAGTACATTTATCTTCTGGTGATATGTTACGAGAAGAAGTGCAGGCGAATACACCATTGGGTAGACAAGTCGATGAAATTATGAAGAGCGGAGGATTGGTCTCATCAGCAATCATCGTTACTCTCATGCAGAAGAAGATGCGAGCTCATCCCGGTAAACGTGTATTGTTGGACGGGTTTCCTCGGAGTGCTGAGAATGCCAAAGATCTCGTCACATTATGTGGCAGACCTGAACTTGCGTTACATTTAGAGTGCGATGACACAGTGTTGATTGAGAGAATACTTAGTCGAGGAAAGAAAAGCAGGAGTGACGGCGGGGCGGCTCGAGCGGATGATAATATTGAGACAGCGCTCCAACGCATAAGGACTTACCACAAATATCACAAGCTGACATTAGATTTCCTTCGTGAGGAGCACGTCCCGATCGTTAACTTAGATTGCTCCGCAACCGCCGATGGAGTGTGGGAACAACTGAAGGCTGTTGGGAGGTTAATGCGGATTCCTGTGGGATCTTCTCGAAGTTCTTCTCTGTAGTCGAAGCGGAATAGTTTGAGTGAGAGGAAATATTATTATGGTACAACACTTGTAAATAATTCGGAGATACATCTGATCATGTACAGTCAAATTTTTGGTCGTGATTGAGGAGGAAAGGACAATTATCTCAGATTATCTTAAACGTTTAGAGATACGATTATTGGTACGCTGTAGGTATCAGATCGTTGCATCCCAGTCCAACACAACGCAACAGATAGATGAAAGCTTCTCGAAGTCGGTCGAGGAATTGTTAAAACACGACACAACTTATCGTATCCACTTTTCAACCTCAACCATTAACTTGACAATGCGCTCGTAGAAACCATCCATGTGGTCTCCTGGAATGGTTTCATCATTAATATCCATGATGGCAAGCATGTTGTTGTCGAACTTGGTTCCCTTTGTCATCCACTTGAGACTCTCTGAGTTTTCAAAAGCACGTCGTGCTCCCGCCCCCGTTAGACTTTCTGCATATGCCTTTGATATCCAGTTGAGATTACTGCAGCGAGTATCGAACCCAAACTCATGAGCAACCATCATCCCAGCCTCAATATCGACAGCTTTATGCATATGTGCCAAGTAATCAGCATCTTTCCAAGACATTACAGCCACCCCATTTTCAATCATTCCGCTCCAATCCATCATTGCAAAGTAGTGAGTGAGATTTGGACGATCACGAGGATAATCCACCATCCATTTTTCGCCCAGAAATAACAATTCCGGTCGCCAACTTTGACTTGGCACAGACAGAATGCTAGGTGATTTGGTTGAACCAAACTCCCCCGCTCCCACAATCCAAAGCGGTTGTATTGGCCCTTCCTGAGTTAGCCTAGCTTTAGAAAGACGAAGAGGAACCAGCTCGCAATAATCAAGAAGAGTACTCCATTCGAATACGGTCCTCATAATTCGAGACAAATTTGGATACATATAATTTTGCAGCGTTTCAATCTCCTGCTTCGAAATAGCAGACCTGTCCTTCAATAACGCCACAATACTAGGCGGTGTATCTATATTTGATAGAAAAACGTTGCATCTGTCTGTCATTGACTTGTGAATTGCAACAAAGGCGCTGGCAAGATGAGTGCACAAAGCATGATCTTTCACCTCCCTCGATGATAGTGCCGCCGATAGAAATGTAGAGAACTCTTTGCCCGTCAGATAAGATCCCATGTAGACGAGCGGATTTTTGAGTTCTTCGCCGAGAAGACCGAGCTGGCAGTCCTCGCCACCGTCGTGTGCCTTGCTTTTGAGGGCATTGCCTGATGTCTTCATCTCTCAAAGTGGCAAAGAGCTTTTGACGATCTGAAATCTGAACAGATCTGAATATCTTTTATCTCTCCATTTAAAGTTGGATACAGGTAGAATACTGGTAGATTAGTGACGTAGTGTGGAGGACCACGTAGAACGGCCCCACCGTATGGTGGAGCTCTCTAGATGTTATATTCTGTTAAGGTAAAGACCATGAGATGAGTATAATCTAGTAGTATCAATATCAAATTGGTTCATCAGTACCCATATATCTAACTACTGAACTACGAAGGAGGAAATAGGAAGGAAGGGCAACGTTGATCTGTCTTTGAACGGATAAAAACGGCCAAGTAGAAGAGCACCATCCGTCTGAATTTGGGCGGATCAGGATAATAAGGAAGAGAGCACCATCCGTCTACATTTGAGCGGATCAGAATAAATAGCCACAGTCCAGTAAACGAGCGGTACGTGCTGGACAGCTCTAGCGGAAGAATAATAGCGTAGCAGCAATAGGTAAACAAAGGACAAAAGGATCAGCTGCTTTCTGTGACCGCCGCAGAAGTTACACTCATAGGATGACGATAGTGGGTGGGTATCACTATCGACCGTTAGTAGGTGGATACTACTTTCGGTAAAAAGGACCAATAAATATACGCTACAGTGGCACCTGACTTGCCTCAGCCAAGCAGGAATAGGATTAGGACAAGCGGCGTGCGATAGACTGCACAGAGATAGTAGAAGGACCCTGAAGGATACAGGGACTATCCGCTGCACCTGTAGGGTCACCCTCAGGAAGTAATAAGGGAGCGCGAAGGACGTGCTATACCCGCTAGTGTCAGAGAACGCTAAGACCGGGAGAGGATAATGATAACCCGATAGTGTCATAGAACGCTAAGAAAGGGAAAGGATAATAAGGACCCGCTAGTGTCAGAGAACGCTAAGAAAGGGAAAGGATAATAAGGACCCGCTAGTGTCAGAGAACGCTAAGAAAGGGAAAGGATAATAAGGACCCGCTAGTGTCAGAGAACGCTGAGAAAGGGAAAGGATAGTAAGGACCCAGGAAGTTAATAGGAATATGGCCAATCCCGCATTCCGGTATGGGGAGTGTCTTAGAACACTAAGAGAGTAATAAGTTAGAACACTGATAAAGTGTTAGAGTAACTACCCGCATTCTGGTTTGGGAGAGAAGGAACGTAGAACAGTTAACTCTGTCAGAGGACACCTGTTTCATACGGGTGATTACATAGCGTAAAGAGGAAGAGTAACTTCGGTTGTATCATCTGCCTCTGGACGGATGGGAGAGAACTAAGTGTAACAGCAACTCTGGTTGTATCATCTGTCTCCGGACGGATGAGGGAGAGATAATCGTAAATCCCATGCTTAAGGTGTGGGCATGAAGGGAGTAACGCCACCCATGCTTAAGGTGTGGGTATGAAGAGAGTAACGCCAATAAGTCAACGAATATTCGAGCTATCACGGCTCATGTTCCAAAAGCGTATAAACATCTGCCTACGGTCTATGGTGGATGATAAGGTCAAATAAGTGCAGCTAATTCGGTTGCAAATGAGTATCGCTATGAGTATAAACATCTGCCGACGGTCTACGGTGGATGGTAAGGTCAAATAAGTGCAGCTACTTCGGTTGCAAATGAGTATGGCAATGAGTACAAACATCTGCCTACGGTGGATGATGAAGAATGAGTCAAATAAGCGCAGCCACGTTGGTTGCATCATCTATCTTATGATGGATGGTGAGTACTGAGTCAAATAAGGAGTAGTGCAGCCACGTTGGTTACAACATATGTTTCAGTACGGATGATAAGGTTAATTGTACATCTGTCTTAGGAAGGGTAAAGAGCGAATAGCAGCAGCGAAAGTTGCAAAGAGCCAATCGTGACATCTGTCTTCGGACGGGTAATAAAGAGTATGGTAAAAAGCAGCAGCGAAAGTTGCAACATCTACATCTGTCTTTTGACGGTTGAAGTGAAAGGAGTGACATTAAGCTACTAAGCAACATCTGCCTACGGCGGATAAAAGGAAAATATCTGTCTATCATGGATAGAAAGCCACATCCGCAAGAGTTGAAGCGCAAAAAGGAAGATATTTGTCTATCATGGATAGAAAGCCACATCCGCATCAAGCGGACCTGGAAAGAGAACAGCTATCAAAGATCTGTCTTGACGACAGCATGAAACAAGAGGAAATATTGACACGGTTTGCGTAAACGTGAATCCAACCCACTTATAAGGCTAAAGGAACTAGAGAGGTCGTGTGAGTCATCGAGAATCCAAAGTCAGGCTCTCCTTGCGGGGAGTGGAGCATGTGTGAGAAAAGTAATAGTCTTTACAAGGATTGCAACAAGCAAGCGAGAGTAGAATGAAAAGAATAGAGCCAAGCAGCCCATCGACTTGCAAGAGGTTGCGTAATAGGAATAAGAGCATGCAAGGTAGAATAACCCAGAGAATTATCGACATTGTCACCGACGAGAAGTGGCAAGAGGTCAAATGAGTGTGCCTACCGGTCAAACGGCCGAAGCACGGAATGATTGCATTCCTTGACTTACCTTCATCGTGTTAACACAGAGAGACATTTAAAGAAGAGGAAGCAGCGCTTGATGTATAGAGGAGACGTAACACTTCCGAGCAAAGCAACATTGACAGTTGCAGGGGACAAACGAGTCAACAGGCCGAGACATAGGTCGATTGCTGATGCAACTATCAACGTTGATTGCAGCATTGCCTAAACTACTTCCAGGTACAGGGAAGAAGTATAATCACTCCTGCGATCAATCAAGAACGAGAACAAAGCGGAACGAAGCCTTCATGGCATCCCTTGCATTAGTATGTGAACTTGGCAAAGTCCATAGACGCATCTTTTCAGAGCGTACTATCAGTTTCATAAGAGACAAAAGATAACAATTAGGATGAGCAAGGCGGCCGAAATACCCTTTGAATATATGATACGCACTGTCGGTGCAGCATAGATCGATTAGCACTGACACCAAAAGAGCAATCCAGGGCCGGAGCATAGCCACCGGCATAGAATGAGTACGCGTGAGCAAGGAAATTGGAATCAGTAACGCGTGAGCAAGGAAATTGTGCACAAAGTTGTACTACCTGAAGTCATAGAACGAGCCGTACAGGCCATCGAAGCCCAAGGCTTGCGGACACTGCGTTTTGATGACACATCTGAGAACAGAACAAGCTGGTCACGCCACCTTTGAGATGTATGAGAAATACCGTTTGAGCAGCTAATGAATAAGATCAATGAATGAAGTTGCGATCCAGCAGCTGAACATAGACATCGCATACTTACTTGAATAGTAGGCCTTGCGCAAGAGGAAGACTGAAAAAATGGAAAGCGGAGGATATAATATCCAGCTGAGATCTAAGCAAGACTATCAAGTCACTATCCTGCGAGATGAAGGTCATGGGGTGCGAAGAAAGAAACCTGGAGGATGCTAATGCTTTACTACAACATCAGACACGTCCAAACTCAAGTAGCAGACGATGTGCAAGTTGAACGTTCCCACTGGAACATGAGCAAGCGTCCAAATAGCGAGCAAGAGCTGACTAAGAGGCAGAACTTCTTAACCTTGGAGCAAGAAATAAAGAGATATACATCATAGGGAATGCGCTCATTAGTGTTGGGCGAGCAGAAGCATGCCGTTCAAAGAATAGCATGCGGCAGAAGCAAGCAGAAAGGCATTTTACATGCTTACCGCAAGTCAGGAGTAAAGGAGTTTTATACGTTGCACATCAGCAAGAAGAGACACACCGAAAAAGGTGAATATTATTGTTTATGAATAGGAATAGAGCTACAACAAAAAGAGGTTTGAGCCACAAGAATACATGGATATCTCGTGTATCATGTGAGCACCACATTGGAGAAGAACAGCAAGCTAAGCAAAGCGGCACGCAGATGTGTTGCAGTCAAGCAGAGGGAAAAGATGAAGAACAGAGCATGACGCAACAGTTAGAGTTGTGATCGACACATAGTCAAAAGGAAACAAAAAAAAATGGCTAATACCAATGAGAGAATTGAATATACATCTTATAGTACGACAGCGGCGGCATTAGATGCACGACATATGCCTTGACACCGCATGAGAATTATTGCATAGAACGAATCAGGAGATGCAGACACAGCGAGTGAATATGTGATTTACTCCAACCAATACAGCAAGCAGATGTTACCGTTCTCGAGGGGACAACATCATCATATCAACTCTGATGAGTATGAGTGTACATCGCATTTACGGGGACGCAAGTCCACTGTCGAGCAAGACTAAGCGGCTACTACAGTTGGAGACCCAGCAGTCGGACGCCTAGCCTTCAACGCGGCTGGAGCTGACACAGGCGGACCATGTAGTGTCGGAAGAACAAAAGCATTAAGTAGTAAGAAGTCGGAAGTTGCGACGCCACAGCATGCAGCATCTAATGACATCTAAGCAAATTGAGGAAGCAAAGCATAGAGAGAACAAGAATTCGCCAAAGAGAGAATCTTAGTATCTCAGATCAGGAAAGTCGCTTGACATCAAGTGGCACGATAGGTGTGTTACTAAACGCATCGCAACCATAAGAGGCAGAGATATTGAGAACGATAGTTGTGTTGCTAAACGCATCGCAANTTACTAAACGCACGGCAACCATAAGAGGCAGAGATATTGAGAACGATAGTTGTGTTGCTAAACGCATCGCAAACGTAAGAAGAAGAGATAAGTTATGGAAGATCATGTCGAGAATACGCACATCGATCTACAAGCTTCAAAAATGCATGAAGCGCGATAGAGAGAGCGATCTCTCCAATAACAGCTTGAGACACTCAAGTTAATAAAAGTAGCATGAGTACGCTGGATAGCCAGTGAGATAGCACGAGCGGAACCAAGGCATTTGACAAGATCAAAAGATATTATTAACGAGAAGCAAATGAGTCACAGAAAGGAAAGATTTGCCACAGAGCAAAGGAAACCGTGAATGCACGAGCATCCGCATAAGAATTTTAGGTGACAGCCTGCGGCTCTAACAGCTGACGGTGAGTCATAACAACATTGGCAGATGAGCAAGATCCGCTATTGGCATGAGAGACGACAAAAATTAAAGTCAATTCATAGAGTTGGATGATAGCTGAGAACCTTGGCAGGAAGGAACGTCTGACATGAAACGATGCAGCGCATCAGAGCTCTCAAGAGTCTAGTAATGATCATAGCAAGAACATAGCGGCCCTGGCATACGGGGACGTTGAAATAGTGAAAAGCAACGAGAGCCAAGCCAGAAGAGAGACATGACTTCTCTCTAGGATGGTGATGCATAACAATGGACGAGGTGAGGCAAAGAGAATGGTCAACAATGGACGAGGTGAGGCAAAGAGAATGGTCACTGACCGAACGGCTGACGAGCATCTAAGAGATGTTCACAGCGATGAGCATTAGCAAGGAGTACGCAGTCAAATAAGATGAGCGTTTGTGCCACAGGACAAGGATGCAACAGGAGGATAGAGTATTTGCACAGAGAACACTCTCACCAAGTCGTGATGATCCATTAAGTGACAGTCGTGACGATCCTAACAGCGCAATGAGCACTCAAGAACAAGTCAATGAAAGAGATGTAACTGAACATGTATGTGACGACATGCAAAACGTGCGGCGCAGCGAGTCATTTGGCCAGTATGAGGAAGATGAAGTGAGACAAATCAAGCCGAAGACATATTAACCAACAAACAACCACAAGTCTCTTCTGACAATAGAAGTAAGAGCAAATGAAGAAGAATAGCTGAGAGAACGACCTGAATTGAAGAACAAGGCAGAGTAGAAGTGAGTACATTGTCATGAGAGGAACGGGGACATTTGCAGCCCCAATGCGCACTTGTATTCAAGCTCAAGTCAACATATAGATAAGAGAGAATGTTGGGCACTAGGGAAACTTAGACGCTCGAGAGAACATCATCAGCATTCACTGGACGAGCAGCCGTTCAGATCAAGACAGGAGCGAGGTCAGTAGCGCACTCTTGGAGACATATTTTACAATGAGAATACTGAGAAGACAAGACGAGATACAAGTGAGGGTGCGCATTAAGATACATGATAGGACCACTTCGCTGTGGACCTGAAGAGATGAAGTAAGGCGAGAATGAGAGTCGCAAGTCAAGTATGTTAGGGAGCTTCAGTAATTCAATCGAAGTTCTTGCCGAAGCGATGAAACTAGGCTATGGCATCGAATATTCTTATATGCCAGGACAGCTATTGCAGAGCATTTTACGTTGATCACATAACTTTTCCCATGATTCGCAGGTAACTCAACATTGAAGACGGAGTCTAATTAGCAGGTCAAGTCATTACTTGTTGGCAAGCAAATGAAAGCTGAATCAGAGGGGAGTTTTTCGACTGAGTTTAGAATAGAGAGTAGATAGATAGAGGGAGAGATAGATAGAGAGAGAGGGAAGGCGTACCCCCTGCCCAGAGCAGGTTCCGCGGTTATGGGTTCCGCATGTGAGGTTAAACTTGCATATCAAAAGTACTTCATGTACACGCCAGAATAATCAAGAGCAAAAGTCGTGCTTGATCTCAAAAACACAGATGTGAGTCCCAGAGAGGCTCTGATTTCATGTGGGAAGGTAGCGATTCTGAGAATGAAGGAAGATACGGAGACTAACATGGCAGACACACTACAAAACTTCTACCTCACGACGGACATTCGGAGCTATTATCGTTTTTTGTATGATTATTAGACATGGTGAGTTGACGGGGACTCGTGCACTTCGTACGAGCCTTCATCCTCGGGAGGATTGCATGCTCGCGGGGACCATTTAAAGTTGGATACAGGTAGAATACTGGTAGATTAGTGACGTAGTGTGGAG